>CABFVX010004457.1:0-38316 GCA_902151425.1 Timema shepardi | reverse complement strand
TCATGAAAATCCTGGGTTCACCCCTGTAATGTACAAATATTTCCCCTAAGAGGTTAAAGGAAAAACATCAACTTTTTGAAAGACTTAATTATTTGCTTACTCTATGGCATTAGAGAATTATTGCGTTTAAACTTAAGTTGTATATCTTTACAACTAAAGCTCACAAAATTGTATTGGTATATTTGCCAATATCTCTGAAACTACTGGTTTTATAAAGATATATTTCAAATAAAAAAATTTATGGTTAAGAGAACTTGAATTTTACAATGATAGGTTATTTAGTATCTCAAATAGTTGCGGAGATAGACATTTTTGCTTCTGTAAAGAACTCTAAAAATCATTTTCATGGGAAAATAAAACAACCATTTTGCTTATAATCTTAATCAATGCCTAAATATGAATTTTAATCAAATCGTTAAAGTCGATTTTGAGAAAATTGAATTTTTCTCTTTTTATCCTTTAGTAAACTGTTCTTAATTTTAGGGTTAGAGTCTAACCCTTCCTTCCCCTCTGACAAGACGTGTATTAACCACAACTTGTGAATGTGTGGAATGCCAGGCCTTCGCCGTGGTTCGGATCCCACGTTAAATTGTAGGTTCTCCATTACATCTCACAATCACCCTACCATTACACATTAGCGTAAGTGCGGATGGGTACTAAGACGTGGTGATAATAATAATAATTTCGGGTTAGATAGACACACAGACGGGATTGAAAGAACCACGTGATCGGATTCGGAGGGTCATGAAACGTCGGCATTCATCAAAATCTTGATTTAATTTTTTTTGACGATTACAACACTAGCGCTACCTGTAGGGTAGCGAGAAAGTAAAATTATTGAAATTGAGTCCCCAAGGGTCGTATTAAAATGTCAACTTCCGGTTAAAATTTTCAAAATTTTATTAGGGGTTGCACATCTTATGGTTATCACATTTCTATTAAATTCCTCATTTATTAATTTTGAACAATAAATTAGGTAAACGCTCACTATTGAGTCTAAAATGATGGTGGTAGAGCATTGCTGTACACACATTTCTCCTAAGAGGTTGAAGAAAAGAGAACATACAATTTTCTAGACTTACACATTTCTTACTCTATGGCATTAGAGAATTATTGCATTAAAACTTAAGAAGTATCTCTTTACAACTAAAGTTCACAAACATGTATGAATATATTTGCCAATATCTCAGAAAATATTGGTTTTATTAAAATATATTTCAAATAAAAGTTTTTGTTTTTAATAGTACTACAATTTTGCAATTATAACTTATTTAGTGTCTCAAATAGTTGCGGATATACTGAAATTTCTGCCTCTGTAAAGTACCCTATAAGTCATTTTCATGGGAAAATTAAAATAGCAAATTCTATTTATAATCCTAATCACCGCGTAGATACGAATTTTAATCAAAACCGTTAGAGCCATTTTTGATAAAATTGAGTTTTTCTATTTTCGCCCTTTACTAAACTAATCTTAATTTTAGGGTTAAACATACAAACATATGGATGGCATTGAAAAAAACATCACTTTTTAGGGTTCGGGGGGGTCATGAACCATCGAACTCCATCAACATCTCGGGCTAGATATTTTACGGTCGCAATACTTAACCTTTAGTGTTAAAAATGTTAAAAAATATATATATTTGCATTTGACTAGAAAGTTATTGGTTTTATAGCAATATGTTTGAAATAATATATTTGTATTATAAATAGACTTACATATTTTCAATGATAAGTAATTTAATATCTCAAATAGTTTACGTGATGTTATAAAAAATGAGAATCTATGCATCAAACCAAAACCCTTAAAGTTATTTTGCCGAGAAAATGAGGGTGAGAATTTTGTTTATAATAGTGAACAATGCTTGGAAATTAAATTTAATCAAAATCGATTTTGTTTTCTCTTTACACCCTACAGTAAACTACCCTTAATTTTAGGGTTGGATATCCAATTCCAAAAATCCCTTGGGGCAACACTATGAAAACTCCAGATAGCAAGTTTCAGACCGATCGCTACAATAGTTTAGGTTTTAGTCCGAGGTACAAATAGACAGACAAACGGAAATTCAAAAACCACTTTTTCGGGTTCAGGGGGTCATGAAATGTCGAGATTCATCAAAATATCGAGTTCAATATTTTGACGATCACAATACTTTCTCTATCTCTAAGACAGCGAGAAAGTAAAAAGAAAGAAGAGTAAAGCATATTCAAAATGTTCGGAAACTCTTAGCCCAAATTGCACATGTAGCTTGTTTGAACCAAAAGTAATACAACATCTTTATACAATTACATCTGGAAAACTTTGATAGTACCATTAAATTGTGCTCAATGTTTCGGCATCCAGCGCCGGGAGAGAAAAGCTGTTCAAGCATGCGTGTACAGCAAGTTGCATATGAGCTGGGTGCGCGCTACTGCACATGTAATTATGACAAGCACTTTCTATGCTGTAGGGCGGTTAATGATGACCCTAAGAGCCTATTCCCATTTCTAGAAGGACTATTGTGTTGTTTGCTATTAATTGTGGTATGTTCTGCTGCCGTGCTCCAAGATGTCGAGGTGTGTAGTACCAAGCGCCTAACTTTTACCAACTATGCAACCTGTTGTATCACGCATGCTTGAACAACTTTGCTCTCCCAGCGCTGTACGCCAAAACTTTGAACACAATTCAATGGTATATTAGCATACTATGGTTTCCAGATACATACCATTTTAAAAATTTGCTAGGAAAGGTCCACTACAAATAGATTCTCGGTGCATATAGTTTTCAAAAAAATTCCAGGCATCGACAGTTCCAAATAGCTTTTAAAACATCCGATTTTAAAAAGTTTTCAGACTAGGATCATTCCAATAAGATATTTTGAATATACAAATTTTCTAAAAAAAAATTCTGGAGATGACCACTTCAAATAACTCCTAAAAGCATCCATATCCCAAAATTTTCTACTAAAGACTTCTTCAAATAGCTTATCAAAATAATTTGCTTTTCAAAAATTGGGGAGGAGAATCACTCTAAATGACTTTTAGAGACATATAGTTTTCAAACGTTTCTCGNAAAGTAAATTCCCTAAAAAAGTATTTTTGTTGCTTGCCCTTACCTTCACAAACAAGGCTCCGCCGCTACTGTTAAGATTTACTGCTTGTTCCTCCTTGCTACTATTATATATATCTTAGCAGTAGCGTCTGGTGACCTAAATATGTCCTGGCAGATGAAGATAATACAGGCTGGTTTTCATGTGGTCTAAGGCGTCTGATTCTTAATATTGATTGTAGATTGAGGAAGAGTGGGTTAAGGTTTTAATCTTGACCAAATGGATTGGGGAGAATGGGGGTATATGCTATTTGCCACTGTGTTCTTACCATACTCTCCCCACGCTAACGCTGGTACCCTTCTTCTAATGCTATGATACTCATTCTTATCTTTTATACTAGTCCATTAAGAACCTTAGTGCTCATAAAATAAATATACTCCAATAAAAAAATTGTTTAACATTTTATAAAGTCTAATGCAAAACCCAAACAAATTCAGTTTTATAGGATTCCTAATGTGAAGTGGCATTTGTTCATGGCATTTATTTCTAAAATAATGTTCTGTTTGTATTGTTTGTTTCTGCTATATTTAAAGGAGGAACACTCAGACAATTCAAGCAGGGCACTTACGTAACTTGATATGTTTACCTGTCCTTGTGTTGATATTTATTTGGCTAGTCTTACACTGTAATCTGACACCTTAGCTAAGCCGGTAGCGTGTCCGCCTATTTAGTTAAGGGTCCCGGGTTCGATTCCTGACATAACAGAAAAATGTATCATTGGTAAAATATGGGTTTACTAATTCACATTAACGGCTGGAGACTGGATGTTTTGCCTGTCCTAGTCTTAAGTTAGATTATAAGGCATATGAAGCTACGACAGGCCTATCAAGCCGGTAGTGGAAATTGTGTGGCTTGAACAAGAAACTGACCCAGAACATAGCCTGGAAACAGTGATGGATGTTAAGTTCTATACTGGACGTAACAGTAGCGTCGATAATAATCTCTACACAGGTCTGATCTATGCGTACCAAATAGTCTATCTCTCGGGCGGTACGTGTTTAAATCTTCCCTCGTAGTGAATATCTGCTTCCATTTCTATTTCTTACCGAAGGTCATGTTCTCATCCTGATGTAATGTGTTTTCCAGGGCCGGTGTCTTGGGAGAGATTCTTTAAAATGTCCAGCGAGAGGCCCCGTGGGTCTGAGCTCCCCCTTTATCCTGGGAGTATTCCAAATGAGACACAGCACAACAGAATCATGGCACTTATGAATAGAACGGGGTACGTTTATATTTATTTTAAATACAAAGAAACTTAAGTGATAGTTTGATGGATTAAATAGCCATGCTATTGTATTTGTTATTATTATTATTATCATTATTATTATTACTATCACCGCGTCTTACTGCCCGTTCTGGTTATACGTACTTATGCTAATGTGTAATGGTAGGGTGATTGAGATGAAATGAAGGACCTACAGTTTAACGTGGAATTCCGAACCACGGTGGAGGCCTGGCATTCCCCACATTCACAAGATGTCTTGTCAGAGGTGAAGGAAGGGTTTGACAATCAGATAAATTATTTGTTAGTAACGGTTGGAGCCGCATCTAACTATTATATGATTACAATTTACACCTGAACACGGGAAATGAACCCAGAACTTTTGGCTTAGTACGCCAATGCTCTGACCACTAAGCTACCCAGGAGCTTCCATAATATAAAAAATAGAAATAATAGCTAAATATTAACATTCTTTCTTCTAATCCATTCATTATAACATTCATACATTCATCTAAGTGTTAAATTACTCGGCTGGGGCCTAGTTGTTAAGTTCATCCTATAGTGAATTAGAAATGGTTCCTAACCACCAATAAGCAGTATTAAAGATATAAAATAAATCTCAATTGAAATATTGATTTTTTTAAATAGATTAGAGTCACGAATCCGAAATTTTCTCGAATCTTCGAATCTCTAATATCTCTAAGGATTTGAGGGATTCAGGGTCTCATCATTAAAAATAATATCACTGTTCACGACTTCACGGTTAGTAAACACAGTTATAGCACGACCGAGTATGTACGGTGTTGAGAATGCTTGCTAAGTTATTTTTATTTCCCAATATTAATAATAAAATGACCCGCTTCGATAGCCACTTGGTCCAAGGTGCTACCCTCGTACTAGACTAGACTGTCGGTGACGAGGATATTAAATCCGAGATAGATCTAAGAGTGGCCTAAGTATAAAATTACGTGTCTTAAGATTAGTTACCAGTTAATTTTATGAAAAATGAAGTTTTATTCATCTATAATACTCTCTAAATCAGGACTATTAAATTGGTTATCCAAGCGGGCTGCTCCAAAAATCATAATATTTGGTGGACCAGACATTTAATTCAATCTGGCAGTAATTTGGAGCGTGGAGCGCTCTTAGATGATACTGTTGTAGTTTAAAAGCGGAGGGGGGGGGGTGAAACGTAATTTGATATTAAATATAATATTAATATATTTCAGTGAAATTAAAAAATTTAAATGTTAGAATAGGACTATGCCTAGTATATATTAAAAATATATCGTGTCAAAATCATTTAAACTCAAATAATCATTATTAAAATATAAACCATTAATGTTAAAATTAAAATAATACTAATTAACTAATTACAAGCAAAACACTCCGCTGATACTATGAATAGCGCACGAACAATAAGCCAGGCAAATATCAACTGGCGAGACATCGGCTGCTTTTGGGTGGAGGGGAGAAGAGGCGTGAGTCACTCTCAGCCACATGCAGGGTTCAAGGTTAGAAGCAAGAATATGTTATTTTGCTCAGCCGTTATGTGGTGGGGCTCGGAGGGGGAGATATCCGGTCTAGAGTCGGGGACTCACCCCACTGGTGGGTAAGCTCGCACTCCCTTGTGAACACACGGTGTTGGTGGTGCCAAGGACCGAGTAGGACTCACCCCACTGGTGGGTAGCTCGCACTCCCTTGTGAACATCACGGTGTTGGTGGTCCCAAGGACCGAGTAGGACTCACCCCACTGGTGGGTAGCTCGCACTCCCTTGTGAACACACGGTGTTGGTGTTCCCAAGGACCGAGTAGGACTCACCCCACTGGTGGGTAGCTCGCACTCCCTTGTGAACACACGGTGTTGGTGGTGCCAAGGACCGAGTAACACTGGGCTTGCAGCTTCCTCCACCACTGATTAGAGACTGAAGATCTCTCTGGCCGGTCAAGGTCAGGCGCCTCTACATGCCATCTGAGCTATACGACACATCCTCAGTGATACAGAGGTCCGTGAAGTTGGCAGCACCACTAACGGCACAAATTCTGAAACCTATGCCAATATTTAGTGCTGAATTTGTGCCACAAACATATCCTATCCCCATAATTTGTGCCGCCATAGTTTTTGTGAAAACTTAAAAAAACAGTGGGTGCTGCTAGCAGCACCCATAATGGCACACGGACCTGTGATACAGTAGTTGAACTTTCAATCCATCAGCCAATCTGCAGAGCTCGGCGGGCCGCCAATTGAATAGCTCTGCTCTAAAGTGTTTGAAAAAATAGAAAATCCTTCTGGAAAACTTGGAGAGCACCAAGAATTTTGTATCAAGAAAATAGTGGCAGCCCTGAAACTAAACTATGATTCAGACGACCTCTAAGGCCAAGTATCCAGCGACTCAGCAACATCGTCCGCGCACATACCAACTTGTATCCGGACTCAAGTTTCCACCGATGTTTCGCGTCCACACCGAGCAGATGCATCTCACCAGTCCTCGTTCCTTTCGCGATGGATCTGCACATCGCTGCTGGTGTCACTGCCGCTTTTTATATAGTTAAATGTCTTCAAAAGCTAAAAATACTTTGATGAAAAAATTAGTTTTTAGGTCAACGAGGGGAGAATTATGGCGACTGTTTTCTGTCAGATATATTTTTGAATGACGGATCCGCACTAAAACAAATCTTGTAATGATGAAGAAACCTGGGTCTTGCAAGTGGTTGCCCCGGGTGCAAAATTTCAATTGAGAAGGCAGTGGCTATTTCCCGTACAGCCTGTAGAAACAGTGTGCAGATTGCTAACTGGACAGCTTTAGATTTACTTCGGAAACTGCAAGAGAGTTTGACTAACTTTGTTGTGACATTAAGACTATTTTTAAATATCACACTTTCAACTCCAGTTGTGAAAGAAGTTTATCAAAATTTAAATTAATCAAAACGTATCTGAGATATACAACGGGTCAAGAAAGAGTGAGTAACCTAGCAATACTGGCAATTGAAAGATATTTCAATGTAGATTTCAATACTGTTTTTGAAAAATTTGTATAAATTAAAACAAGGAGATTTTAATTTAATTTTACTTTAATAAGTCAACATTTTCTTAAAGTACATTACATGTGCTTAGGAGCCAAGGGGTTTAATTCTGAGTTGGAAGGGACTCAGGGAGTGATAAGGGTCCACGGTTTAGGGGGCGCAATACTTTCCTTGCCCCTGGAGCTGGAAACCAACGCTACGCCACGGTTTGGTAGCACCCACAATTACAAAGCACGATATCAAATTCTGGGCTGAAATGGTAACGTAATCTGTTGTAACCATAAGAAAACCACCACCAAAATACAAAAGGAAACTCTCGTTGACAAGGACGCGGAATAGAAATCTACTGGACTATATTCGAAATTTGTCCACTGATGTTTGCGCGAGGGTCCACACCAAGAGGTTGGAGGTGGGAGACCGAGACACCGGCAACACGAACCTCGGGAAACAACGTTGGTCGGCGGGTCCTAGGCTTTACGTTGCCGATATAGTGACGATAAATTTCAACTCATTATTCTTCAATTATTTATTTTAAAAAGTGCGATTTAATTTTAATTAAATATAATAGTACGTGACCTTTTAGGGGAGGGGAATTACACACTCCTGGGCCTCCCTCCACCTTGTCTGCAATAGTTCATATTATTATAATTACGACTCGATAAAAATACATACTTATCTTTAATTTAGACCTAATATATTAAAACTATTCACAAGCTCCTCTCTCTCTCTCTCTCTAGGTACTCCATCACACAAGTAAATGGTCAGAGGATATATGGACCTCCTCCTGATTGGACGGGGCCCCCACCTCCCAAGGGGTGTGAAGTGTTTGTGGGGAAACTTCCTCGTGACATTTACGAGGACGCTATCATCCCACTCTTTGAACAAATAGGAAGAATTTACCAAGTGCGACTGTTGATGGATTTCTCTGGAACCAACAGAGGGTGAGATTATCAATTATTATTATCAGGTCTGACACGGGACGTAGGACTGGACTCCGAGCCAGGTGGACCAAGTTCAACCCTGAAAAGGAATTCTAAGGGTAGATTTTTCATTTTTTCATGTATTATCTTCTCTCACTATAGATAATGGTTCTTTTATTTAAAATTCACTCTCCTCATCTTGTTCTTTCAGATTATCTAATTTGTTATTAACTAGTAAGTAGAATATAATTATTACTTTTTTTTAAATAAAGAGTTATGTTTTAATACACTACATTTGTAATATTTTAGATCAGAAATAAAACTACTTAGACTCTTGTGGTGTACTAAAAGCGTTTGTGTTTAAAAAGAGTTTGAGATAATTTTAATAAGTATAAATTCTACAGTTAAGTAATGTGGAGTATCGCTAAGCAGTGCAGTGATAAGCCTCTATTTTTCTAAGAAAACCTACTATTTATAATATTTTGGCAATAGATTGCTAAAATTGTAAAATTGTCACATTAACTATTTAGCGTGTGGGATGTCGAGGGTATTAAAGAACTATTGGAACATTTAAAATAACGAGTAAAGAGAAATATCCAGTAAACGACCAAACGTGTGAGTCGGGGTGTAATTTAATATCTTAGTGGTGAGGGCTGCTGGGGAGCTTTCTTGTGGCGCGAATTATGTTGCGTCCTTATTTGTGCGAATATTCCTGCTCGAGAATGTCCATGGAGTCTCAATTCATGTCCTTCCAGGGAATGGATTGGTTCCAAGGGTTTTGGTCATGGGAAGTATGGCATCGGAGTGGGTCCAGAGGGGCCCTGTTTGGAAGAACTCTGGTAAGGATGAATGGCTGCCAGAGGTCTCTGGGTCACGGGGGAAGGGGTCCTAGGGGAAAGTAGGAATGTTTGGGTTTTTATCCTGGGGAGAGTAGAGGAAGGAAGAAGGATCCTTCGGATGAGGGATGGCCGTGGTGTGTTGGGGATGTAAGGTCTTTGCCAGATCTTCCTTCCTCCCCGGGCTCCTCTCCTTTCCACATGTGGCATTTCTGGGACAGCTAGGTTAGGTTCTGGCAGGACGTGTTGGAGAATAGGACTGGGTAGCCACCAGGGAGGAGGTTATATTATTTTATTCTTGTGTTTTATAAATAGTCATCTCTCTCATGATTTGAACCTCTTTAATTCCAAACTTTTTATTGATAATCTATCCTTGAGTTACAAAACACGGTGTGCGAGTATTAATCACCATTATACTTATTTCTAATTACATATTCTATAGGTATAAAAGAGATAGATTAAGGCACTACCTTCCTCTCTTCAAAACCTGTCTTGGTTTCTGGATAGTGGAGGTTTGTGGGGGGTGGGTGTTGAGCTAACCACAGCCTTAGTATCAAATACGAGTAGACCGGCTCTTTGGGCGGCCTAGAAGAGTACAAGTCACAAACGGAACCTACAGGATCATGGAGAGAAGTGTTCAAGGATCTGAAACCGGACTGCCAGGAAAGGATGATACCACTTCCTTACTCGTGAACTCTTTTTACTTTTTAAAGGTCTCAGGATCGGTCCCCGGTGCTTCCTAAATTGATCTGTTCAGCAGCGGGTCTGGGACGGGTTCAATATCAACCTCGTGATGACAAATGAGGAGCTACTTACATAAAGTAGTAGAAGATACGGTTTAGAAAACCGAGATTAACAACTAGCGGTCTCGTAGTTACAACCAGTTGACACCCTCTATCCACAAATGTTGACACTAATATTGCTAATGGTGGCCGCCACGCACTTGCGAGCTCACACAAAGGATTTGTTGTTGTTTTTCAAATAAATAGTACAGATTCGACCATGTCTGTGACTGTTCAAGAGTTCATGGTGGCAACTCGAGAGCAACTAGCAAGGGAACATGGCTTTTAACGATTACGCCGTTTGTTCGAAGGTACGTCCTCTGGTATGGATGGCGCCATACCATATATGGTGTAAGGTGAACTGTCGTATTGTCGAAAAGTGGCCTCACACCGATACATGATTTTTTTTATTATTTTATGAATTGCTTTAACAACTCTGTTCAATATTTACATCTGTATAGTGTTTCATCCGAGAATTTAAATATACTTTTTTTTTCATAAGAAAAATTAATTTAAGACTAGTTTACTGACATCGGATTTTTGGATATTTTGTTCCTTACGGTAATTATTCAGGGAAAATTACGAAAAAAATTGACTTAAACGGAAGAAATTGCAGTTCAAACAAATTTCTCACAGTATTCACTGCTTATATGTGTTGAACATCATATAAAATTTTGACGAAGTTGGTTCATGGGAAAGTTGTGAAAAACATGCATTTTTAAAATGGCCACCAGAAATAAACGAAATCGTGGTACGTATAAGTATGGCAAATGTTTTTAGTAAGTTTTTTGGGCTGATTATTATTGTGTTATTGTTTTAATGGGATTTTTAATGTACGAAACTACAAAAATAGTAATATGTGATACTAGTAAATAGTTTAAAATAGTATTTTGATCGGTAAATAAATATATTTGCCAAATTCAAACATCGTTGAATAAAGAAATTAGTTCTTGCTACAAAACAAAACAAACATATTTTCTTTAAAAAATTCTGAGACAGCTTTCCTACTCAGCATATTAGTTACTGCGTTCTCTCCATAAGCTACTAGCTGATACCAGAACCAGCCATCAATGCTCTTACTGCGCCTGATAAATTCATTAGTGTAAGGAAAGAATACATTAATAGTTCTACATCTTAATCTTTCCTAAACCTGTACTTGTGGTCATTAACAATAATCGAAGCTTACCAAAAAAGGTGGTTGATCAAGTGTTATGATTGGTGTGAAGTTCTGTTCCTTGCATATTTTGGAAATGTATTTCAACATTGACAGAATACTTGGCATGTCACTTGCCTGATAATTAATATAGGAGGGGCAATCACTGATGCTTTTCCAGCATCACCAGATGTGCCATTTGCCCCAGAAGGTCTGTGATTCCTGGCTTACTACTAATGAACGTAGTTCTGTGTACTCCAACTCTATCAATGGATGTTTACATTTCTGTATGTATGGATCATAACTTTGGCTGTATCTTTTATGTCATCATTGGAAGTGTCAACTCTGGGGATTATTCTTTGAATGTTATTTCTAGGAGTAACCGAGGCTATCATTCCCATTCCATGGAAAGTGTTTTTTCCTGTTAGCGTCCGAATATTATCGTTAATATTCTCAGCTGCAAACAGAACTGTTTTAGTACCGCTTATATCAATAAGATTGCCATCGCTAGCAAATGTTATACAGTACTCAAACTTTTTAATCCCGATGTATGTCGAACACCAGACTAAATGATTTAGTGCATCATCTAGATATTTTGATCAATAGTGTGAGTGTATTTGATTAGCAAGAGCAGGTTCGCATAGTAGCGATATCTAGGTCAACATTTTGGAGCAAAACAGCATTAATAAGTTAGGTAGGTATTCCAAACTATTGTTATGGTTTGTATATTTTAGTGATGGATAGTAGGTACTCTTTCCCAAAATGCTTTATGCTATTTGTATAAATTTTTATTAAGTGCGCAGCTGTTTCTATGATACACATTTTTCTACATTTCCATCTTCAGCGCGTTGCTTTGTGTAAGAGCTGCTTAGAATAGAATTAATTGATTCCCTTGATACAACTATGTTAGGTTGCCCTTCTTGTTCACAAACTATAATTGAATCTCCAAAATTATCATAAATGTCTCCTTCATCCAGTTTCGAACATAGGCTTCCACGCCTGATCCCAAGAGGAACCTTTGCATCATTACGTGTTAGAGAGAGATCATAGTTTTCTTCAAGATAAGAGCATGTTTGATACATACTTACTTCTTTTTTCGTTTTAAGGTCGTTCAAGTTTTGTCTTTTTATTTAAATCAGATTTAATTTTGTAATTCTGTGGTATTTCTTTAGCTGTGGGAAAATGTGTGCAGTAGGATCGGTGATAGACACAATAAGCCACGAGTAGATTGTGTTACAAATACTTCAATCAGCATTTTACTTTCAAAGAACAATTGTCACTATTTATTCTTTAACAAGCATATTTAATTGTTTTGGCCAACGAGGCTGTCTTAACAGAAATGTACAGCTATTAGTGGGCTCACCCCTCTCATTACTGAAATCCACAAACTGTGGTAAGAAAAATCAGTCCATTCTGCTATCAAAGGGTAAAAATTATGACCAAATGCTTCTTTTTAGACTTGATTTATCCCCTTCTTTATTGTTCTTTCTTAAGTTGTATATGGCCGTATTTTTTTGTTTATAAATCTTTGACGGCAAGAAGAGTGTACATTATCACCAATATTGTCACCTCTTAGTTTGCTAACATTGTTTAATCCAGTAGCAACTCTAAATTGTCTTAGAACAATTAAATCACCAACTTTCTTGCCTTTCTTGCAAACTAAACACAGGCTTTTATTATGTTACATGCTTAGTTATTTTATTTTATACTTTCATTTTCATAGGCTAACTTTTTCCATCCAATATATTTAATTCCCTTTCAAAGTATACATGAAACAAGAAGTAAATTATTACAATATGTCAAACTTAAAAACTTTCTATCCTAGAATTAACTAGAAAATCAAAACAAGCTTGAAAAACTCTAAAATCATGGTTTCACATGATTTTTTTCTTTTAAAACAAAATTCACCAGTATGCTAGAAGGTCATTTTGAAAATTTAGCCAATGGTAACTTTCTCTTTGACGAATGTTGTCAAACTTTTGACATGTTATTAAATAGGACGTTCCAAGAGAGGTACTGCTGGAATTGCTTGTGTTGCAATTTATTTCGGGTTAAAACTTAATTTTACCGGACTAAGAAGATTTTATAATAGAATATGTACAATTATGTCTTTTAATCTATTTTTATTTTACTTTAACTGTTTAAAATATTATGTTTCATGATTAAATTTGATTTAACAATAAAAATAAAAACTTAAATGGGAAATTAAGTGCTAAAACTATGACAATAACAACACTTACTACACTATAAAGTCATCAAGAAAGGTAACAGGTTGTTATAGCCTCGGTATGCAGGGTTGTCAGATGATGAGCTATGTATATATGTAGTGGAGGGAAATATAGACTGAGATCTGGACTGTCAGAGTCATCTTCTAAATTGTATTCTTGTTAGAGGATGTTGGCAAAATACAATGCAGAAGGTGTCCAGGTTTGTGGATGGACTCTATCCAGTGGGGTGGCGGAAGGGTTGACTTTATAGTAGAGATATATTAATGAGTCAAGGGTTGAGGGCATCTAGGATTCTTAGGATATACATCCTTAGAAGACTTGAGGCAATAAGCTCTAAGAGAGATGACTAATTGGCAGTGGCGGCTTGAGTACAGGCACTGCGGGACTGCAGACCCCCCTATTTCCACTTAATATTATCAATAACATTTAATATAACGATTAATTTTTACTTTAATGATTTCTTTATTTTTGTAGTACAATATATATTCCTTAAGCTTAATGTCAGTAGTTCAGTAGCCATCCCCCAGTTTATGAAAAAGATACAAAAATATTTGTATGAAACTGTGCGCTTCACAGTGCCAGCAACATGGTGTTTGACTGTTGTGCTCATGCACACATAGGAGGGGGTGGGGAGGAAGGTGGGACTGCCAGCAAGAGATAGCACTGTTGCTCTCGCAGTGCCGTCTCTGGCGTGATGGTGGAAGGAAGTTGTATCTTTTACTCGGCGTGTGTTGTGCTTAAAAACCGTGTACCATATTCTTGAGTGTGATAAAGTGTAGAAGAGTGTAAAATTAGATAATTATTTTGCTTCCAGCTATTATATTTGATTCATGTTTTTTTTTGTTCTTTTATTTAACAGAAAGACTAAATGCGATTGCAGTACTTTCAATGGAGAAAAATTTCCTCAATTGTCATCCAGAGATCGAGGTGAAAATTATTTAACTTTTTGCGAAAATTAAAACAAGAAGAATGGATTTCTTTTTAAATGAATAGATCAAGCTTGAACTGTAATAATTTAAGTTAAAGTAAATAAAAAAGGTTCGGTTTTTTTTGTTAAGATTTTATCAAGTTCTTGAATACATTTTATTTTATACATCTTTTTTTTCCCTTTTGAACAATTTCAAAACAAAGGCTAAAAAAATCTGGAGCAGTATCCCCACTAATTTTAGATACGAGCCGCCACTGCTAACTGGGAGTATAATGGTCTGGGGTAATGAAATCTGATTCAAGTAGGGGAATGGATCGAGTTTGTTGCTGAAGATTAGCCAGGATGGGATGATGGAGTAGGTATAATGGGGCCTGGGTTTACTCCTCTTCTTCTTCTAGCCCAAATCTTGGGCATGTCAGTGATGGTCTCTGATCCTGAATGCTTGTCTTGCCAAACAAGAGATCCTAGTAGAGTGATGATTTACTCGTTCCTGGTTAGCGTGAACTGAAGAGCGCTTAAAGATGTGGCTAGATTGATTAGAAGTGTGTTTACAGATGTGGTTAGAGTGACCTGAAGAGCGCTTACCTAGGTAGTTAGAGCAGCCAAGATGGTGCTAAAATGATGAAGTAGGTGTGGTAGGGTTTATTGGGACAGACTTGAGAGAGGTGAGAATTTGTCTGCTCTAAAGGATCGATCATTCTTCAAGAGACTCAGACGCATTTAGCAAGATATAATGCTCCAGGAAGGGGAGAACGAGAACAAATGATATCATGTACTGACCAATTGGTCACATTACGATGTTAATTGTGCTTGTAGAGGTGAGTTGTTGTATTTCACGAATGTTTCTGAAACAAAAAAAAGAACATATTATTATTAGTAAGGGAGACTAAAAGTTCCAAACCGAATAAGGGTTCTATAATTGTGTGGGGAAAGTACGCTCCGGGGGCTAGGTGAGAGCCTACCACTGACCACCATTTACACATCTCGCTTATCTGAACAGGGTTTTGGGGCGTCTCTGGCACTCACCAGTTTCAAAGATTTAGTTTCAATGCCCCTGAATAAGAGGATCGGTGGCATTGTGCAGATTGTCGTAGAAGAATTGAAAAAGTTTCAAGAAATGGACCTTGATGGTGGAAATATTCAAGTTCTGGCACAGAATCCCGTTGCGAACGTACCGGAGGCGTTCACAATGATCCTTAGGCACCGGTTCTGGAACGCCTCCATTCTCCTCATATATGTCTCCACCCGGGGAACCCAAGCAGGACACGCATAATCTAGAACCAGCCTGAACAACTGTTTGCACAGTGTCAGTTTGTTCCTCGTGGACAGGGCACTGCACTTGTTCATCAGTGGTCCTTGACATCCCAGAATCTACTTCGCTTTGATGAGTTGGTCTGTCACGTGCACTCTTCAAACCAGCTTGGTATCCAGAGTAAAACCCACCTGATCTTGCCTCCAAACAGCCAGATAGGTATTGGCCTTTAATAATAACTTCCACGTGAAAGAACTGCTCCATCCTCCTGTTGGTCAGACACCCCTCCAGCTGCGTCAGGTGAGTCTAAAGCCTCTTATCTGCAAGCTGCCTCCTCCACGACTCTACTACCAGAGACGTGTAATCTTCGTATAGTGCCAGCCTGGTGTCTGAACATTTTTGAATGTCGTTTACATATACACTGGATAGAACCGGGACTACGATGCATTTCAGTCCAGATTATTCTGACATTGGACATTGTTCAAGGTCTTACATAAGAAATCATACACATATTGTACATTTTAGTAGTGAACCTTTAGTTTAGTATACGTTATTAAAGTTTTAAATAAAACGCTATTTCCAACAGGATAAGTTCAATGACAGAGAAGAACCCATATTCTAGTCGTGTAGTGTTTTGAGGTCTCATAATGTCTGGTGCAGGACATATTCTGGATTCTTGGGAATAGCTTGGTCCATCATGCTGCGTCAGTGCGGTATAGTGGTGTGAATGTAATTATTATTCTCACCATCAGCGCGGGCCTCACCTGCTCTCTGACGTGTGCTGTGTATTTAAAAGGAACCAGCTTTGAAGACTCGCTGGGCAATTCAAGTAGAGTAGTCGAGGATTGTATTGGGACGTAACAAGATGAAGAAATCGTAGTTTAAGCGAGTTTTTATAACAAATACACAAAACCACTCATACATTTTTCACTATATAAAATATAAATCCCACTTTAAAATGTTTGTGTCACCTTGGGAGTAAACAAAAAAAAATAGATAGAAATACCAGGGTAATATTTATGACTTTCTATTTAACTCTGTTCGATGGCCTTAAGCCTCAGTCCATCCTGCCTAAGATTATGCACAGACACAGCGAATTATCAAAGGTATCCGATCATATTCATCTCCACCTTATGTAATAATTTTCTAAAGAATACTTATTCATATTGCATTCCATTTAAACTCAATTTAGTTTTAAACATATAAAATACTTTCTTTCTTAAATCTAATATGTCATCAATAGTTATCACTTTCAAATTTTTGTTTTAAGTTTTCCAGTTGTAAGAAGCCTCCTTTAAAGTGAGGGCCTGAACCATAGCTAATGTAGCCTCCAACTTAAAGACGGTTCTGTGAGATTAAGTTCTTGTAACTAATTGTATTTGTTGGTTTATTATTCATTTTGTTTGATCTATAGCTAAAATTTTAATTTCCATAGTAAATTTGATTTTTGTTTCGGTAATTGAAATTTAGTAGACATATGCCGCAGGCTCCACGCGTGTGATACTGGAATGAGAATGGTCTCGAATAGTTACACAAATCCTCCCAATCTCTTAATTGCTCCATTTCCGTAGCACTCTTCTGGAAGGTTCAATTATTCCAGTCTTTATATTAATGTTGTGTAAGTCACAAGATTTAGTCAAAGAAACTGAGGGAAAAGAATTAGGATAAATACTGATAAGTATGTAATGTCTAGCAGCCGTAAACTTGAATCAAGGAGACTGAGGGAGAAAGATTGGGATGAGGCATGAAAAAGCACGTGAACTTGAGGCCAGCTCTCAAGGTGTTAGGAAGAAAGAAATAAACAACGCTGTGAACACCATTATTAAAATAATATATCTTAAATTATGTGAAGGATATAAACTCGAGTCCAAGTATCTGCTGAAAAACAATTTTTTAATCATGTATCCTACTAATTAATATATTCAAACGAACCTAAAGCTCTCATATCAATTAGTTGCATCCTCTACTACCTTGTCAAATTCCTAAGTTTTTTTTAAAACTATATTCTACTAGGTACTGTTTTGTCCACTTCACAAGTCCAGAGGATGCCAGAATGGCCATCTTCAAGATGGACGGCTACGAGATCTGCAAGGGCCGGTTCTTAGGAGTGGTGAAATCTATCGACAACTGCCGTTTGTTTGTGGGTGAGTACTAGACCAGGCTGGTTTCAGATCTGGATCAAGGCATGGGCTTTAGCGGCTACAGCCCAGGTGACTTATAATCTCCGCCGGTGTAATGCCCTTGAGTTGGCGACAGTTTATAATATTCTCCTCGACAAATCCCGATGAAGATACAATACATGTCGCAAAGTTGGAAGCCAAATTTATAATATCTTCTGACGATGGCCTTATAATTGTGATATTTGTCCCTGGATAGCTCACTGTCTCGTACTGACGTGATTATTATATTAATCTTGATTAATATTCTCAGCTATAATGTATTGCTTTGTCGTTACCTTTACCATATAAGAAAATTCTCATTTGAACAATATTTATTACTTGAACATATTTTCTTGTATATGCTAGCACTGTGATAATGAACAAATTTCAACTTATATACTACTGACCCGTGCGAAGTACAGGTTGCTTCTACGCTGGTCTCTACACATGTGAAGTTTCGGGTAGTAGTGAGACTGCATTTCTTGCTCACATCTTTTCAAATCTACTGATGACATAATTGGCTGCGCACGTCTATCCTGATAATTTCAACCTATCATACTAGTGTAATTTAAATCCCAGCCTTCTGGTTGGCTGGACAATGCAACTGCTCTGTATTTAAGAAAAGGTGTATTTATCTGGGAGCGGAAACTGTGTGCTAGCTCAATTTTTCCCTTTGTTGCATTGTCTAACGCATCCAGTAAGCACATTTAATATAAAAAACTGTATAAACTTCTAAACTAACTGCCTGAAGGGCTTAAATATTCTAAAATGAAAAAAATGAGTATTCAAACCAGAAGTTAATATATAAATGAAATATTTAAAACCGCAGTCTCATCCTTGTATAAAGTATGTTAGGAATATTACATACAGTTTCTTACACAAAACTGATAAATGAATATAAGATCTACTTAAGCCATGATTTTTTGGAACAACATAGGGTTCACAAGTTGGGACATTACGGCCTTCACTAGCTGAAGGGCCTCTAGAGATTGAGTGGAAAGTTATTTCATTTATGAATGCTAAATCTAAGCATAAGTACTCCAAATTATATATTTAAAGAAGGGTTCAGTTAATATACAGTGAACCCTTGAATTTATGGAATAATTGGGTGAAAGCTTGTCAGTAAAATAAAAAAAGCTCGAAAAACCGGGGTAAAAAATTAATGGTTTGAAAAATACAAGTAAAAAATTATTGGCCTTGATTATTAATTTTTATTACGACCAATAGGTAAAGAAATATTACACAAATTTAAAAAACAGGGCAGTCTTTACATTTAATTTTCTTCTTTAAAGTGTAATAAATACATAAACTTTACAAATAATACGTATTACATATATAAAACCAGTTGAAACCGGTTTTTAGTGGTGTATATAGATAGACGAGGACAATCGAAAAGGGTGTCGTCACCCCCGCTTGATAATAGGAGATTGTGGTGCGCTCTAGATCTGGGTGGTCGAACTAGAAGATCTCCGCTGGTTGACAGGTATAACCCTATTTGAGTGCGGGAGGGAGGGTTTGGTGAGCTACCGCGGTTAGCCAGTGGGAGGCAGGAAGGAGGTTTCGGTGAGCTACCGCGGTTAGCCGGTGGGAGGCAGGAAGGAGGTTTCGGTGAGCTACCGCGGTGATCCGGTGGGAGGCAAGAAGGAGGATTCGGTGAGCTACCACGGTGATCCGGTGGGAGGCAGGAAGGAGGATTTGGTGAGCTACCGCGGTGATCCAGTGGGAGGCAGGAAGGAGGATTCGGTGAGCTACCACGGTGATCTGGTGGGAGGCAAGAAGGAGGATTTGGTGAGCTACCGCGGTGATCCGGTGGGAGGCAGGAAGGAGGTTTCGGTGAGCTACTGCGGTGATCCGGTGGGAGGCAAGAAGGAGGATTCGGTGAGCTACCACGGTGATCCGGTGGGAGGCAGGAAGGAGGATTTGGTGAGCTACCGCGGTGATCCAGTGGGAGGCAGGAAGGAGGATTCGGTGAGCTACCACGGTGATCTGGTGGGAGGCAAGAAGGAGGATTCGGTGAGCTACCGCGGTGATCCGGTGGGAGGCAGGAAGGAGGATTCGGTGAGCTACCGCGGTGATCCGGTGGGAGGCAAGAAGGAGGATTCGGTGAGCTACCACGGTGATCCGGTGGGAGGCAGGAAGGAGGATTTGGTGAGCTACCGCGGTGATCCAGTGGGAGGCAGGAAGGAGGATTCGGTGAGCTACCACGGTGATCCGGTGGGAGGCAAGAAGGAGGAATTGGTGAGCTACCGCGGTGGTCCGGTGGGAGGCATGAAAGAGGATTCGGTGAGCTACCACGGTGATCCGGTGGGAGGCAAGAAGGAGGATTCGGTGAGCTACCGCGGTGATCCGGTGGGAGGCAGAAAGGAAGATTCGGTGAGCTACCGCGGTGATCCGGTGGGAGGCAAGAAGGAGGATTCGGTGAGCTACCGCGGTGAACCGGGAAAGAAGGAAGGAAGGAAGATCATGATGGGAAGTTTGGACGAGGAAAAGCACATGCGAACTCTTAACTGTGATTTATTTCCCGGGGGGGCGGGGATTGTTGTCCGGTGCAGAACAACATAACCATGTGAACCACGAGTTATTTTATATGAAACACATTAATAACCAGGAGAAAACCAGTTTCGACAAGAATGAACAAGTTTGTAACACTGGAAATATATAAGGGGGAGTGAGAGGAGAGGGGGTCAGGAGGAGGGGAAAAGTCAACTGCCAATCAGAGAGCAAGGAGGCGTGGTCACATGACCAGATCCAGCCAATCAGAGCGTTGATGCCAAACGCCACTCCAGCTACTCACACATACTCTATATTCGGTATTCGTGGATGAACTGCTCTCAGGCGATTATTAATCTTCTTTGATGTGTTGTAGTCTACCGTCTTTATGCAGAGCGATGTTCATTACTCACTATGCACGACACGTATTCGTACTTGAAAACGATTATGTTTTTTTCACACTTGCGTGAGTCATATTGAACATTGATTAGTCATGGACGAATAGGCTTAATACACGTGTGAACCCACCTTAAGAGGTGTCTGCGCGTAAACAGATTAAAAAGTGTATAATTTATCTGTATTGTATTTTCTTTCTAAAATTTGAACTTTCATTTGGTTTTTTGTATTTATTTTCTAACTTTCTCAGGGGGTCAAATGACCCTTTGACTCCCCCTGAATTCGCGCCTGCCTGTGCTTACAGTGCTTACATTATAGTATTAATAAATATTGAATATACTTAAATACAGTTACTACTTTCTATTAAAATATATATAACAGGTTAAACAACTTATAAAATGTTCCTTCTTTAGCATACAAGCATACACAACCTTCAATACATACATAGATGATGATAATAAGTGCTCACCATCAGAGGAGGATGAGATCGAATCTCAATTTGGCAGAATGATTTCCTTGAAGTATTCCACCAGAGACCATCGTCAGTTTTTCTTTGTTTAAATTTTCTATTTCTTTATACGTTAGGCTAGAAAATCTATTTGGAAGAAAATATGTAATATTGCCATTAAGGTATACTAAAACTTTCCTTCTGTATTTAGTATTGTTAGGAGGTGACCTGGTGGTCTAGGGGTAAGGTGTCAGACTTCTGCGCTGAGGTCCGGGGTTCAATCCCAGGTCCCGGCACAGAATTATCTGATTGCCAAGCTTTTCCTTCACCTCTGACAAGACGTGTATTAATCACAACTTGTGAATGTGAGGAATGCCAGACCTCCACCGTGGTTCAGATTACACGTCAAACTGTAGGACCTCCATTTCATCTCACAATCACCCTACCATTACACATTAGTGTAAGTGCGTATAAACCCGAACTGGTAGTAAGACGCGGTGCTAATAATAATAAAGTATTGTTAGGTTTAAAAGAATCGACCAAATATATTTCCTCCAGTATTTAATTCTGTAATTTTAACCATTTTTAAAGTAGACACGGATAGATTATTGAATGTGGTGAACGAGTCCATAGTTGAAAGTTGTTGTCTAATTATAATAAAGCCCGGTCAAAAATACTATAACAAAATAATCACATAAAATATGTCCTCTTAAATAGATCTCGAGATCCATCTAACATCTCTCCCTTATTCAGAAAACTTAATAATAATGTAGTGGTCCATGATCTTTAAATAATATTGACCTTTTACACGTGTTGAGGAAGTGGAACACGTGTCAAGTAAAAATAAAACATATGAAGTGGACAGTTCAATTTAAAGACCCAAAGTTAATCTAATACGTCATTCACCATGAGAGGAAATATAAAACAAGCACGATTCTAAAGAGGGGAAGACCACAGTTCCCCTACACATCTATACACCCTTCCATAGACCATCAGAGGAAATATAAAACAAGCACGATTCTAAAGAGGGGAAGACCACATTTCCCCTACACATCTATACACCCTTCCATAGACCATCAGAGGAAATATAAAACAAGCACGATTCTAAAGAGGGGAAGACCACATTTCCCCTACACATCTATACACCCTTCCATAGACCATCAGAGGAAATATAAAACAAGCACGATTCTAAAGAGGGGAAGACCATATTTCCCCTACACATCTATACACCCTTCCATAGACCATCAGAGGAAATATAAAACAAGCACGATTCTAAAGATGGGAAGACCATATTTCCCCTACACATCTATACACCCCTCTAGCGACTCATGCAACTTTCCTTAAGCCACCATCACACGACACTAGCTTGTACTAGAAAGTGTGTAACGCCTAGATATCTGTATACTAGCTAGTACAATAGAAACGGGACTAGTGTATTCACACGCTGCTAGTTTGGTACTAGGTTCTAGTGCAAATATTTATCAAACGTCAGATATTAATTTTAGGTGCAGCAGCTGCGTTCATTACTAATAAGGATATTGAAAATTATGAGAGAGTGTAGGAAAAGAATATGGACACGGGACTGGCTGGAATGACGAAATAATGGTCGCGGGATGTTAAAAATGACAAATTCTGAGGTTAGGTAGTATACATTCGGGGTGACACTAACGTTTAGAATCTCCCTAAATTTGTATTTATTTACGATGTGGTCGGAGGCCCCCAAGCCCATGGGTGTCCAACAGTATCCTTGATACACAAATGTTCTTTTTAGGCCTACGTGAACTGTATATTCTAAAAAACAACCCCCCAAAGTTGGCATGATATCAAGTTTATTTAGATAAAAATTGGGTCTGGAACACAGTTTGTCGTTTTTATAGACATGTTTTTAATTAAATATGTCATATTGTGGCAATTTGGTATTATATAAACAAGGATGATTAGAATAATTTTCTGCCAACAACTAAATCAAATCTGATGACCATGTTTGCATCATTTATACCATTTCTCTACACAACAGTCACCCGCCCGTGGCGTAGTTGGCTAACGCGCTTGTCGTGTTGAGCTCTACTGCTAAGGACGGGGAGATCGAGGTTCGAAACTCGGTTGGGTGAACTGGGGGTGGTTTTTCCCAAATGGTTTTCCACTCTCCCTCCACGCAAATGCGGGTTCACTTCCTCTAATTCAACCTTCCCAATTCCTAATCCATTAGAGTAATTAGTACTTAAAGCGTATAACCCGAACGGGTAGTAAGACGCGGTGCTAAATATTATTATATTATTATTACACAACAATCTCAACGCACATTGATTGGTCGAATTACACAGACTAGTATCGGAACTAGTAAGAAAATAGCGCCTGTTCTATCCTCACAACTAGTATGGTAGCCAGTACCAAGAGGCAGAACCAGTGTGCTTATTCTGGTTCACACGACGCTAGATGATGACGTCCTAGCTAGCACACTGGATTTCAAGTACGAGCTAGTGTCGTGTGATACGGGTATTACCTTCAAGAACAACAATAAAACATCGCCAAATTAGAGAATAACTACGCAAATAACGAAATAACTTCGCCAATTTAAAGCGTTACTAACCCTACAATGACAATATTGTTCAAAAATTGCAAAACATACCACAAATATCAACCAGTATTCTATATAGCATGCAATTTATTTTACTAACTTGCGACAAATATCCAAAATATATTTTGCAAAATTGCGGGAATCTACAAAATATTTGCAACTGGTGCAATATCCCCATATCCACCCTACTGGCGGATTCGTGGGACAGAATGTAGCCTATCTTCAGTTTCCTCAGCAGATGAAATCTCATTTTCAAAAGAAGCTGACACTAAAACAAACCCTTTTGTCTGCATAATACAAAATACTGCTTTAAAAATGTATTAATTGGACAGAAGGTACACATTTTACAGTGTAGTATTTGTTACCTTGCTAAGAAATGTTTTGGATTTTTCGCAGCACAATAAATTACTTATGTTATATTTAATAGTTCTATGTTCCAAATCATGAAGACTTATCTGTCTACGATAGTATTCAACTATAAATCTTACAGGCTATTGCAAACACACGTTTCAAAACTACAGACATGTAACATAAACTAATTAAATATCTAATAATATGTTAAATATTATAATTATAATAATATTATAATAAAATATTATACAATTATATTAAATATAAAATTTCCTAGTAAACTATTTTCTCAGCAAAGAAATCAAAAATATACTTTAAAAATTTGTTTTTTAGCGAAAACGAAACAATATATTTTTATTAACTTAAACATTTTTTACCTACATGACTATTCTATATCAATTTTTTCACTCATTTTGATATATTATTTAATTTTTTTCGTCGCTCCTCTGCACAAACGCTTTAGGAATCTTACTTCCTTTTCAGCAGGTTTTTTTTATTGATGCCCCCTAAAATACCAATTCTTTCTTTTTGCCTCTGGGGCAGTTTTAAATAGTCCTTCCAGTTTTTCTTTAAAATTGTATTCTTTCTGCGCCTCTATTTTGTTCTTTATTTTATAATTTTTTTGAAGACATTGGTATTCATTATACAAGGCTTCCATTTTAGCAATGCAGTGCTGAGGTTCTCATATTATAAATAACACTTGAAGTAGGCCTACTTGTTTATTAGAAGGTAATTTGCTACCTAATATTTTATTTGTTTCACTTCCAATCACATATATATTATTGCGAAACTTACTTTTTAGCCCATTCTAACACACTGCGCCCTGTCGTGACTCTTATGTGTTGGCGGGTTATTTAAAATCCTGTTTTGGTGTTTATTTTGTATTATTTAGTTTATTTACTAGCATTCTATCGTATTTAATCTTTTTTATTAAATTTGTGGGAAAATATGTTTGTTTTTTTAATATATATATAAAATTAATGACATCCACAGCCTCTGGGGTACCAGTTAGAATTATGCGAATGACCCGAATTTTTTCTGACGTTAGTTTTAGGTCAGTTAGAAAAAACCCAGAGGGTGAGACCTTAAAAATATGAGGTTGAAAAATAAGGACCACCCTAATATATATATTTTATCAATATATATATATATATTTTATCAATATATTTTTTTTATCAAGATATATATAGAGAGAGAAAGAGAGAGAGCGATATAGAGAGGTAAACAACAATCACTTTTACTATTTTATGACATTCTAGGCCGCACTGTCAGTGAATCACTTTGACATTCAATTAAATGCTCCAGAAAGTATTTAGAGAAAAGGAAGGGAAGAAGGAATCATATGTGTGTATACAATGATTAGGTGGGAGACAGCTGGAAGGGTCATAATAGATTCTATATGTTTTTATTATTATGTGGTCAAAACAAGAAGATAATTGGCCCAAAAAGGGATGAGAATACTGGGATGTGGAAGAGGTTACATAATGATGAGTTAGGCACTCTGTACTTATCACAAGATATTGTTAGGATAATCAAGTCTCTTAGATTACGGTAGGCAGAGCATGCAGCGCGAATGGGAGATTCTAGAACATTGTTCAAAGTACTGACTGGCAAACCCAATGGGAAGACCTAGATGCAGATGGGAGGATAGCATTGGAATGGACCTGAAAGAGATAGGCCTAAGTGTAATGAGGTGGACTGGATAGAACTAGCTCAAGATGCCTTAATTTTGTTAACTGCGGCAATGAAATTTCGAGTTCCTAATTATTATTATTTTGCGTAAAGCAGAAGGGGCGCTATATTTATATTATACTGAATACAAATGGCTGGAAAATTTTAAGTCTCGCCAAGGGCGTGTGGTACCTTTGCGTCAGCAACGGCAAATATATTTAAATGTTGAGATGTGAATGGTAGAAAGTCTTTACTGGCTCAAACTTTCAATGTACGTGCTAATAATTTGTCTTAGGAGGAGTGCCCAAGACCCGAACTAAGGAGGAGATCACAGAAGAAATAAGTCGTCATGTGGAGGGCGTCACTGAAACCATACTCTACAATAGTGTTGTGAATAAAAGGATCAATCGAGGTTTCGCATTCGTGGAGTTTGAGAGTCACCGGGAGGCTGCAGTGGCCCGCAGGAAGTTCATGACAGGGAAATACTTGCTTTGGAACCAGACGGAGATCTCAGTTGACTGGGCGGAGCCAGAAAGAGAGGTGGATGCACGGGTAATGTCCAAGGTAAGGGGGGGTTTACAACAAGAACAATGTGCTGACCCAGTAGTCTTACTTCTGATAACAGCTAAAAACCTTATACTTTATACTAACTCTCATTTATCTCAGATGTATTAGGGAAATAATTACCACGAATTAGAATAGGTAAAAAAACCTTGGAAGCTCTGAATTTTAAATGGGGTGTTTGCAAGATCGCAGTATTACGTCACAAATCTCGTTTTTGGCTTAAAAGCCAATAGATATACTAGATTTATTTGCCCTAAAAATGTCAAAAGCGTGGTTGTGATTTTTGGAAAGCCTACCACTTAGTAATCAAAATATGGCAGTCTTAGTAAAAATCAGTGGTGAGGGTGTGTATTATGACGTCATCAATATGGCCGCCATGTCATATTTACATCGAGGCATTTCAACGGCTGCAGGGCCGCCCGCAAAAAAAAATGTCAATGACGGTAGATACCTAATTGGTAATAGTGAGTCACCGATGCCCACTTAAAATTTTGAAATTTTAATTTTGAGAATAGTGGTATTGAAGCATAGGCTATGCTGTGCCAAATTAAATATAATATGTTACCAGTAAGATTATTAAAAAAATCCCCCAGATCCTCTCCTGCGTGGAACAAGCATGAACACAAAACTGTCTGAATTAAATAAATATGTATTCTTATTCTTAAGATTAATATTTAAAATACACATTACAAACAAAAAATAAATCAGCGTTATTCTGACATAATATTTTTCAACAACTTCTCCAAACTTACAACTAAGTTTATGGTTTAATATCATCCACCCACTGGTTTTAATATCATCCACCCACTAGTTTTAATATCATCCACCAACTGGTTTTAATATCATCCACCCACTAGTTTTAATATCATCCACCAACTGGTTTTAATATCATCCACCCACTGGTTTTAATATCATCCGCCCACTGGTTTTAATATCATCCACCAACTGGTTTTAATATCATCCACCCACTAGTTTTAATAGCACTTTCATACATCAAGTTATTCATTATCTGAAATCTTTAAAATTAATTTGAAAGTATTTTAATACTAAACTAACTTAAATGCAAGTATGGTTATTTTGAAGGCAATTAATTAAATTTAGGGATACCATCTAATGTAGCCACATTTTAAAAAAACTCAATAAATTGATACTATTCAATTTTGAAAAAGACAACTGGACATGGGAGTCTAACCTCGGACCCCAGGCTCAGCACACCAATGCTTTCACACTGAGGCATCCAAGCTTAATCCTGAGCTCAGGATGATTCTTGACTCATACTCTAAGGCAGAATCTGTGATGGATGTCGTCACTGATGCATGATACCACAACACCCGGTGACGTCTTTTTGCTGCTGTTACAATGTATATGGAGCAAACACACGCTTGTACAATGTAATTGCGGTAGATAGCTAGCGAAGCTTGGGAGATCTAAATAATATTTATCTTTTGTAGCCACATTAACAATCGTACATTTTTATAAAGGCCACCTGAGGACGAGAATCCAACTCGGGACTCTGTTTTAAACTATGAGTGAAGATTGACCCTGAATGCCAAACTCTATGTATACATGTGTGGTATGTCATTCACGCCCATGGAAGAACAATGACTCAGGTGTAGAAAAAAAAAATGTTGGGGAATCGGGCTAGATAATTATTGATCTGGGATTTTCGGAGTTAGTTTTGTCATGAGCCTTTGATATTTAGGGTTCAATGAAAATTTTATGGTTCGATATTTATCTTAAGATGAAACATTTTTCGGAATTTGCCAAACTTACCTGTAATCAGCCCCAAATCTTCAGGTACGTTCCAATTGTGTCATTGCTCCTCTGGGGAACACAACTTTTTCCATGATATATGACGACCCAATGTGCGCTCTTCAGCTATTTATTTTGTTAATTAAAGACCACTAATGCCCTTTTAAGGCTCTTTTTCCTTTATTATTTTTTTTGCAAGAGAAAACCTTTTATATCTTTTCTAAGGTAGGACATAATAATAGATGGCAATATTTTAAGTGTATCAACATACATTATCATAATACTCTCATTTAAAACGCCCCCAAAAATAGATGATTAAAAAAAATCAAACAAACTGAAAATAATAATAATATTGAATAAAGGAAAAGTTTACTCCAACGAACGATCAACTTCACTTTTCCTACATTTTCTCTAAGAAGCCACTGAAGAAAGGTGCATAGTATTTTGGAATAATGTTTCTTTCAAATAAGCCCAACAAATCTTTTCTTTTGCTGTCCGCAATTGGAATTTTGGATCTGTATGCTGTCTTTATTTTTATTGATTTCACTGATTTTGCTTCTAATTTTTACTTCCTTCCACACCTGCTGGTTGTAACTTGTTTTGTACGAGTAAGTGTCACTGTCTTTACAGAAGCGGATCATCTAAAGTTCCGACACTTTAAAAACTGGATTGTGACCCAATCAGTGATGTTGAATGACAATTCCTCTGCCAAACGTTTCAAATCCACAAAGTGACTGTACCCTAATTCTTGGACAACAAAAGGCATTCCTTTCTTCTTGGCACTTCTAATTAGGGAAACGTATTGATCCTGAACGTAAATAGGCCCCGACTGTTTTGCCTTCATTAGCGATTTTTCAATTATGCTGTGGGCATTATCTTCTTCATTTTGAGTGTCCACGAATAAGGAACTTGTGCGTAATAATCTTTATTTACAGCTTCTCTACTGCGTATTGGTACACTCCAAAGATAAACCTGAACTCAAAAAACTTACGTATTTGGTTTATGTATGAGGCTAACCGATGTTCTAAATCCAAAACATAAACTTGCAAAAAGCGCCACATATGCAAAGTGAGTATAGAATAGCCTCACTAATAAGGCCATGCTGAGTTAATCAGATCACTTAAATTGCCCTCTCCCCCTCCCCACTCCATAAAAATTAATATTTAAATGTATCACCATTTTGCACCCAAGTATTACGTTTTGCACCCTAATCGAAGAGACGTTACGACTGTTTATGTTAAGGGGGGGGGGGCAAGTTAAGGGTAGCCCCCCACTATCAAAATGTTGGATTTTTTTCATGCCATCTTAAAAGTTCTGTTTTACACCGTTTTGAACCCAAGTATGGCGTTTTGCAAGAAAAAAATATTTAATGGAAAAAGGTGGGAAGGGGGGAGGGGGGCAAATCAAGTGTTGCTCTTCAACTCAATAATTGTTTTTTTAATTCTAAAGTAAAATTCCTGTTTCGCGCCCAAGTATGGCGTTTTGCACCCTAAAAGATTAGCGAGAAAAAAATTTTAAGATACAAAAAAATAAAATGATTGGACTCTCCTAGCGGGGAAGCAACTGGCTTGCCGTATGAATTTGTGATACAGTATTGGCTTGTTTTTTAGTTATTAATTTGCCCTCCATAAAGCTGAAAAACTCATGTTGCTTCTTCCGAAATTCATGCGTTGTGGGGGGAGGGGAAATATCATGTTATTTGTTACAACATTATTGACTGTAACTTCCATAGATTTTATGATATAAAAGTCCACAATAACTAAAATTAAAGCTAACAAATGTATCTACAATTTGGCCGACAGCACTTATTATCTCCAGAAATATTAATAAACGATAAACATTTTTTCTATTAGGTTTGGTGGTAATAAGAAAATTAATGTTTTTAGATCTACCAATGGTAACAACTGTAATAGTGTGTTTAACTTAAGGTGCGGCAGAAGAGATTGCAAGTATTTTTGAGTTTTTATAGAATATAAATTTGTTACCAAAAATTAATTAAATATTTCTCCAGTAGCAATGTATAGTTTAGTTTTCTGCACATGCTAATATCAACAGATCTGAATATCTGTCAAGGTTGTCCTAGAATGTTGTCAAAACATTTTCTCTTTATTTAAAATGTTTTGACAATATTCCAGGACACCCTTGACAGATATTCAGATCTGTTGATATTAGGATGTGCAGAAAACTAAACTCTACATTGCTACTGGAGAAATATTTAATTTATTTTGTCCAAAAATATGTTATGTTATAAAAACTGTAAAATTACTTGTGTGCCCTTCTGCCGCACCTTAACTCTCTTTACTTTGAAATATTTACGGCCTCCCTATCACAAACATTAAGAGGCCCAGGGGTGGCTCTCTATCCAGCAGCTATGAAACCATTAGATTAATATTCCCTCAGCAGATGTGCACATTAATGTAATAACTTAACTTGTCCAATGGTCTTATTGGCTTCGAAAAATGTTATACTTTAAAAAATAACTGTGTTTAACTCTAAATAAAAGCATTAGGAAAAATTTTACATTCAAGGCTTACGAGAAATTAAATGGTCTTGCAAAAATTTTGTTTTTTAAAGTAAAATAATATAAGTTGAAACATTTACTGAACCATATTTCTTATAGTAATTCACGAAAATATAGTGAATTTGCTCATGCATTTGTTATTCAGTGTAAATATAAAAAATACACAGTAAAAAATAATAGAAAATAATTACTGTAAGTTAGAATATTGTTTGTAAATGCTGTGTTATAATTCTAAATCGTCACAGTCACCAGCTTCATCGTCATGGGAGTAAAGAGGACTATTGTTTTCAACTTCTGAGACTCATCATTTGTACACACACACACACACACGCACACGCACTGACATATCGGTGCACGGGAAATAACTACGGCAACAGGAGCACAATTTGGAGAGACAGTTTGTTTTTCAAGAGCATTTTATAAGCTCTAATATTTCTGAATGTGCTGGTGGCATGTCTGTAATTTTCGGGTCATAATGACGATAACTAACTTCCCAACCATAGCCCGGTTCAGGAGATGGTATATTTGGATAAGCAGTAAAATCATTGTTCCAAATTATGCACTGATAAAATAGCCCTCAATATAGAGAGTTTTAGAGCAGACAACTTTGGTGACATCTTTTCAGATTCCATTTTTTTTAAATATACCATCTTACTTCTCCCACTGTCGATGCTGTAGATAATGGCATGTAAGGTTTGCAGACATTTTTTTTCTATTCCCTCTTCAACACACTCCCAAATTTATTTTGCCTGAAAAACTTTCTGTGGTAACACAGCCAGTGAAGGCATGGAATCTTGGCAAAACACTTTTTTTTGTGGATCCATTACTAGATAATTAATGCTTGGTAATTGGAGTAGAACAGTTAACAATGCTGACTATTGTCAAAACTGTGGTTATATGAGAAATGAAGGTGGCCCATGTTGGAATATTTGAAATTCCACTCATGTCTTCACTTACACATTGTGTGCTATCTTGCAGGGAAGCACCTCTGATTTTGTGGATGTCTTCCCTATAAGTAATACCTTCATGTCGGTAATATCAGGGTGGCTTACAGAAGCTGGGCTGAAGTCAGGATAAGTTTTGAATGTTAGACTCTGTTTGGATGGCATAAAACAATCTTTAATCACAGCTGAACAGTCAGGAAGGTATATTGCACAACTTCCAGACGTTTTCCACAGTTGAACTTGTGTACTGTCATCTGCTTCTTTTCTCTGATAAATGGTCAGCGCTGTGGCATTTATAAAGTTTTTTTTCCATTAGAGGCATCTTCCATAATATCTACAATGTCTGCTGCGAAAAATATATATCAGCTCTTGACCGTATTTGCAGGTAAATACACTCCATTATTCCTCCAGACATCATCCATATCACACTCTGCGATTTGAGCCACATACCTGAGAAGACAGTTATACTTTATCGAGAAGACCAATCCATGAAGCAGATTGACAATACTTTTGTTTCTATTGGTTTGATAAATTGCCATTTCTATCGCAACTTGTTGAGGCCAAACTTGTGTTGACTGCATATTGTCGGTACATAACCGGTACACTTGTCTCTCATTATATGTCATAGCCATAACATTTGGTGAGATACTCATAACTGCTTTATTTACAGCGGTTGGATTTCTTTCTGACGAAATTATTCCTTCCCTTCCACTAACAATCCATCTAAAGAATGCACACACTTCACGTGGAATGAGGTCCTTAGGCGTGTGCATTTTACCTGTGAACTTCCATTGTTGAGCGTAATTTATCCACTTTCGGAGTAAAAGAGCTGCATCATAAAGACACCGCATGTTCACATCCGTATAATTATCACAATGATATATTGCATCGATATAAACATCTTTTTTTTTAAAAAAAAGCTATTTCCGGTTAGTTTCTTCAAGCTGGTCGGTGGAATCCAATATAACCAATGTTGTCAATGAGTATTTGCTTTATATTTTCCCGATATATCCTAGGATAAACCATGTTGTTCATTGCCCGTGTTTTTTAATAAGTGGTTTGGATGACAGCCATATTTATAACCCACTTTTGTAGACATTCAAGAATGAGACTGATAAATTCGATTCCTGCTGCAGCTTCTGTTGTAGAGTCTTTACACGTAGTGTTCGTAGCCTGCCTTAGCATATTACTTACATATTTGTCCAGCATAGCAAATGGTATCTAACATCAATGACATATCCATCCTCCTCATTGATGGCTGTGTTAATTTTAATATTTAAAGCTTCATTCCCATTTGTGTAGATAGTATCACCCAGATTACATCCATTTTATAATATACAACTATTGTAGATAGCTTAACTGTCCTTAATTTGATACATTGTAGGCCTTTCTATCACAAATATGATGTAAGTTAGAACCAAAAATGTTGGAATAAGTAGTCTGATTTCTCCCTCTGGATTCCCCTCACGACCTCTCGCTAAAAATAACAATGTATGACAGCGCTCTATCGGCGACTATAAGAAATATTCTCATGTCATTGTTCCGGGGTAAAAGAATGAAATTTTGTAACAATCTGTCGCACTTATCTCAATTTAAACAAAATGTGCAGTTAATTCAGTGTTATTCCATGGGTGCGATTATATTATACTTTAACATATATTCTTAAATACACAACAATGTTATTTAAATACTCGTATTACCACATTTTGTTTGTTGCTTTGTGAAAACTTTATTTTAATTTTAAAATATAATGGTTGCCTCTAATTCTTTTTTTTTCCCCAGGTTAGAATTTTGTATATGAGAAATATTCTTCTCCAGACAAGTGAGAAAAGAATACAATCTGCAATCGAAGAAGTAGTAGAAAGTAAAATGATTGAGAGAATAAAAAAGATGAGAGATTTTGCATTCATCCATTTTGCTGACAGAGAGAGTGCAGAAGCAGCAAAATTATATTGGCACAGTAAGTCAAGCTTATTATCTGTTTAAATTAAAGCAAAACATTTGGAACAATTTGTCAGAGTCAGGAGTGATAAACGCTTACCAAGATGTTTTATTTCTAGAGATAAAGAAATCACACAAATGATTTGTAGATGTATTTCTGCGAATACTTACATTTCTTTACGTTAAAAAATTTCGTTTTTTATATCTTTTAAATTATTGGACTAGATTTTTTAAAGGGCCTTGTTGTTACATAGAGTACTACCAAATAAAATAAAACACTTTTACTACAAGTCTTCTGGTAATCAAAAATTATATAGTTTGTTTATTTAATATACGTAACTAGAAATATATATATATTGTACAAAATATTTTATAAAAGTTAATCGATATTTAAAATACTGTGTAGGAATACAATGTCAGCCTTAGTGTTAGCCGGTCAGACTATTACATACCCTACCAACATCTTTGTTCAACCCTTGAATAAGACAGCGCTTATTAATGATCTTTTGTGCTGTACAGTGGCATTTATCTATTTGATTAAATACATTAACTTCCAAATAAACTATAAGGCAAAGAAAGAAAATAATACGAAAAAATTTTAGCGAAGAAAAAATTAAGGAGCTGAAATAATAAGCTGTCGGCACACATCCCCGCCGATTTGGTGGGCCTAGATTGTCAGGGTGGGTTGCGGGCGAAGATAAGGGTAGTTAGTGACCGGAGATATGACTGTGTGGGTTCGTAATTGACGTTTTACTTGGGTGTTTATTGTTTTATTGTACTGCCTTGCTCCATTACAAAATGTGATGATGATAAGGACTGTTAAGGGATACAATGGAACTTAATGGAATTACTTAGGAGCTCGTGATAGAACGAAGTGTATCAAGGAATGTTTTACCAACGGGCTGACCTCTAGGCGGCCTTAGGTGGACATGAGCCCCGGTACCTTGGACACGATGGTTAGCTCCTTAGCACTCGTACTCGGTGATCTGGCGCCCTAGCCCACGTAGCTTGCAAGATGAGTAGCGTAACTCTCCTAGGTTTGATGGTGAGTTGTCAGCCCAGTTAGCCCGAAACAACTATATAACCTGGTTTACCGCGAGGAATTCTGACACTGTGTTGAAGTTATCAGCGCGTATGTTCTATTGTGTACTAACTAATAAAAACACCTTGCAATACTCGTTTGGTGACTCAAAATCCACAACACAACACATGTTAAACAAACAAACACCCCAATTTACGCCGTGTCGATTACAAATCGCTTTAATCTGTAAAATTATGAATAAAGCACGGCTTGACGCTCTTTTTGCCCGAAACAACATCCAGTGGCTACATATTAACTGTAAAGACATATTCAGGACTGCCACACATCTGGAGAGCCAAGAAAATACGGGGGGAATTTTTGTTTCTGAAAAAAAAAAATGCGGATATGTCAGCATTCTACAACAGTAAAAAAATAACACCATGGAATACCTGTGAATTTGTTAATTTAACTGCAAGATTTAAATTGTGTGTCTTTTCTTAGAATAAGAAGTTAACTTAAGAACCAGGCAAGTTGTTTCAAACACAACCTCCCTCCATCCTCGAGAAACGTTAGGATTACATTTTCCCATAAAGTCATATCATCGCAGACCCACAGCCTCCAGTTTAAAATGGCTGCGCTCATTGCTAGACACGGGTTCCATCAAGGGGTATTTTAAACAAGGTTTCACTAGAGAGAAGGTTCACCTTCAGGTAGAGAAGAGATCCAACCCCCTCTTCACCTAATCCTACCTCACAAAGAGACGATTATTATTACAATAGTCCCTTTATGACGAATATGCGTGGCTTAGCAGCTGCACATTCGGAAGTGCGTTTATCCCTGTGCGTGCCATTTACACTTGCCAGTTCCAGTATTGAGGAACGCAGTGAAACTTCCATAAGGTTGAGGATCTGATGTATAGGCCTACTTGTCTTGTGTCCTAGTCTAAACACTAATTACACGACTTCACACTAGTACTTTTTAAAAATAGGAATATCTGTTCTAAAACCTAGAAAACACAAGAAATTTTGACTTAAGAAAGCAGTGGCAACCCTAATATGTGAACAAAGTTTTCAAACTTTCTTCTGCACACCATTGCGTGAGAGATCAAATAAAAGATTCATGCATTTTCTTTATCCTACACATTTTGATATTGTCTACTATTTATAGAGATAAGCTATATAAATGTCTGTTAAATTAAATGTAAAATAATGCTATTACTTACAAGACAAATTAATCTAAATTTGTTTTATAGTTTGAACTAAATAATAATTTCTTTATAATTTTGATTGCCAGAAATGATTATTGTTTTTTACTATTTTGAAAAATGATCTAGTTTGTAAGTAAAAATAGTGTGATGCACTAGTTTAATCGGTTGGGCATCTACACAATGAGCCAGGAGTTCCTGTCTCAATTTCCAACTTAGCTGAAAATACGTGATTATTACAAAAGGAGCAATGATTCCTTTTACATATTCCTATCTGAGTGTCCTATCATTCTTAGCAAATTTCCATTTTCTCCCTTTGGTGTTTTAAGGTTTCTTCTCTTAGGAAGTTGCGTTGCGCGTTTCACACTCTTTCCTGATGAGTTCCGATAGAATGAAACCTGGGTCGGGGAATTGGGTGGTAACGATCGATTTTCTCCAAGAAGCAGCCTCTTTGTCCAATGGCAGCAATGTAACGTGTGAACTATTTCTATCAACCTTTCCTGTACCTTCTTTCAAATACAATACAGTATTTATACTATTATATACCAGATATTAGTATTTACTATGAGAACAATGATGCAGATGGCTAAATTTGTTCCCTCTGTCTCTAGCAGACCAAATTTACTGTCAAACTTTTGTCTATTTCAATTGTGGGCTGTGCCTTTTCGCCATTGCCCCATCTCGTCTATCTGACAGAATGAGCCAGCTATGGTATGGATTTACACGATAGCTGAAAAACGACCGTAGAAAATAAACGTGGTCCCGTTACAATCTTTAAATCAACAACAAGATGTCAACCCCATCAGCACAAGGCTTTCAACATTGCATCTGCGGCACTGTCTGTACGAAGGAGAACACAATTCAATTAATTTAAATTGATCCCATACATAACGACATGGTTACAGTAATGTGCAGCCTGTGAGATGATATTCATTGAAATTTTGCTTTTCAAATTGCGAATGGCTCCAAAGTACGTTAAAAAAATCCTGGATAGCTCAGTGGTAGAGCATTAGCACGTTAATCCAAAGGTTCCAGGTTCAATTCCCGTTTACAGATAAATTATTTCAACTAATTAAAATTAACTCTTCACTATAGTTGAACTATCTTCAGGTTGGTCAGCTCTGATCAAGAATTTATTCTAAGGGAACCTTATAAAATTTCCAAATCACCAACTTTTAATTTGTGTGCATTAATTTACAAAGTACATACTTTGTATGGCTAAAGACAAGTTGTGTATTTATGGAGTGCAAGATAAATACACAAATATATATCAAAAAAGGTCAATGTTTTGTTTCAGAACGTCTGCTAGATGGAGCATGTGTTGAAGTGGAGTGGGCCAAACCCATACAGAATCAGAATTCACCTCACACAACTTTCTCAAGTTCTTCTGAGACGGCCAAATATAACAGAAGTAGTAGGTGAATATAATCATTTATATTCATCTTCTTAGCATAGTTGGATTTTGTATGATGTTGTATGTCTGAAAGAATAACCTATTTAAAAAAGTTAAGGATTTATAAAAACATGTCAAATTAGATCAGTAGGAAATTTAGTAATTTGCTAGAAAAAAAGCTTTGAAAAAATTCCGCTTGTTTAAAGAAACAAAATAACTTATTTTTCTCTATCTTAATGCTTTCGTTGACAAATAGCTTGTAGGGATATCTTGATTTATGTCAAGTTCTTATAAATATCATCTCGAACTATCCATATTTTATTCCACTGAATATATTAATTGATTTTTCCTTTTGATCTTTCGAGATAATACACAATTCAGAAAACATCTAACGTGTATGCAATTAAACTATTGGTGCAATACGACTGGTTAATGAAAGGAAGTATATGCTATACAAATGAACATTGGCTTGTGAGGTAAGAAGATTGGTAAACGGTGGGCTTATGAAAGATTTTGGTGGCTATTTTTTAATATCTAGTCATTTAGAAATCTCCACAAAAAATTTTGTGAGAATTTAAATATTTATTTAATAATGAATCTCATGCTAGATTGAATTTCCAATGACAGGGTGATGGGTTTCAAATACCAGTCGGAAATACTGAGGGTGAAATTTCCTTGATGTTTTCTAATTCTGCCTCCATGCAAACCCGGATACATTTCCTCTAAATTATATATTTATCATCCTTATTTAATAAGGTGTTTTACTTATGTGTATAGCCCGAACCGGTACTAAAAGCGATGAAAGAAGGGCAATTGTTATTTGTTAAAACTAAAACGTTAAAAAAAATGCATTAGCAGTAAAGAACATTTTACATACAGGTTTTAGAATTCCTATTGACTTTCAAACTATCATTGTTGATAGCAAATTTGTTGTGGGTTTTCCTCTTTGTCTGCGCTTTGCTCTCGAAGGATCAGCTAGCAACATAACATATTACTTTTGAGAACATCCACAAGGCGTGGCTTTCTTGTTGTGGGTTTTCTTCTTTGTCTGCACTTTGCCCTCGAAGGATCAGCTAGCAACATAACATTGTATTATCTCACTGCACTTTTAATTGCTGACGCGAGCGTTATCCCCTTCAGAGTCCTCTTCTGGCGATTGTCGCAACTAGCTACGTGGTTATCCACATCTTGCCGTCTTGAAGGCCACCAATACAATCCTGCAATCCTCAAATTGGTGGATCGTCTCCCGGCGTGGGCTGATAACATATAGTCGTGGTTTTCACGCAGAATATTTTCTATTGCCCCCATAGGTGCAAATGAATCGTTTTTTGGAGAAAGGTCACATATCCTTAAAGTTAAATTTTACAGAAGAGACAAAAAACTACGTAACTAATTCCGGACTAAGGTGACATCCAAACCAAAATTCACCAATCAAAAGCACATGAAAATACATGT
>CABFVX010004456.1:40691-60026 GCA_902151425.1 Timema shepardi | reverse complement strand
GAGAGAGACGGTACTAGATCCTCGCACTGTGAAAGAGAGACGGTACTAGATCCTCACACTGTGACAGAGATACAGTACTAGATCCTCACACTTTGGGAGAGAGACGGTACTAGATCCTCACACTGTGGGAGAGAAAGTACTAGATCCTCACACTGTGGGAGAGAGACGGTACTAGATCCTCACACTGTGAGAGAGAGACGGTACTAGATCCTCACACTGTGGGAGAGAAAGTACTAGATCCTCATACTGTGACAGAGAGATGGTACTAGATCCTCACACTGTGAGAGAGAGACGGTACTAGATCCTCACACTGTGACAGAGAGATGGTACTAGATCCTCACACTGTGACAGAGAGATGGTACTAGATCCTCACACTGTGTGTGAGAGAGAGTACTAAGTATGGCAGGGTGGTAATAAAGTACTAACCTTGCCGTCACACGTAACTAAGTGCATTATTAGTAAATGAGCTTAGAGGATGTTCACACAGGCCAAGTCCTTGATTATTATTGTTGGGTTAATTGACCAACCCTCAAATGCTCACACTTTATCTAATGGATTCTATTGACCAGTTCACAAGAGTGGCAAATGTCCATTTGTTAACCCTAGATTACGATTGTCATTGTATTGTAATATGCTGACAAAGGATGCCAGCTGAACCAAGGAAAATAGGATGAGGATCACCATGGCCAAGGAAGCTTTCAACATGAGCTTACCGTTGACCAGCTAGTTGAGTTTGGAACTGAAGAAGATTAAAAAGAAATAATTGGAGAGCTTTGAAATGTGGTGATGGAGAAGGCTTGCGAAGAACAGGTGGACAGACAGGGTTTCAAATGAAGAGCGGGAGCGAAGAGAATCATTTTGGATGTGATTGTTCGGTACAAAGCAAACTGGATCGGACACATCCTTAAAGAGAACTGTCTTCTGCATGACATCATAGAAGGAAAGAGGAACTTAGAAAGGAGGATTCAAATACTAGATGAACAACATTCTAGGAGCTGAAGGAGGGGGCTGAGGGGACAGTGCATTAGTGGTCTAAATTCGCCAAGAAAAGAAATGGACTGATCCTGAGACAGAACACACAACATAATTGTATTGCTATCAGATAAAAATGTTTCCTAAGCTTTTATGTGATTGTAATTTAAATTTTTAGTCTTATGTTTTTGGTCAGTTTGATTCTTTGTTTCATTTTTCTATTTTTAGCTACATCAAAAACAATATTATCTGGATGCACTATAAAACAAAAAGAATCAATGTCTTAAGAAAACCTGTGTATATACTATCAAACAATGGTATATTTAAATGCTTTTGTAATGGCTGGAACTATCTAGTTATTAATAGAAAGGAATGAAAATTTGTATTAAATCAATTTTTTAACGGTCTGGGACTTGCCCCGGTGGCGTAGTTAGCTAACACACTAGTTTCGTGTTGAGCTAAACTGCAGAGAGCGGGGAGATCAAGGTTCGAATCTCAGTCAGGTGAACTGGGGTGATATTTCCAAAATGGGTTTCCACTCTCCCGCCACACAAATGCAGGTTCATTTCCTCTAAATTCAACCTTCTCAGTTCCTAAACCATTAGTACTTAAGCATATAACCCGAACGGGTATTAAGATGTGGTGCCAAATAAATTAAACAGTCTGGGCATTGTTGCCCCATAAATCTATTAATACTATTAGTTGGTAAATTTAGCTTCTAACCCCAAAAAGCGTAACATATAGTAGATCACTGTTGGAGGTATAGGCAGGGCCATATTTAGGAACATGCAACATGTGCAGCTGCACAGGGCAGCAACATTTAGGGGGATGACAAAATAATATGGAAATAAGACAAATATAGCAAACTTGAATTTAACCAATAATCAAATTTATAGTAGATTTGCATGGACTTGTAAATTTATGTATTTTTATGGTGTATTCAATTGTGTTACAATATTTAAACTAAACTTAATTAGCAATATGTATAAGTTTCACAACCATAAAATAACTGCAAGTCGATACTGTAATTAGGTGAAAAGTGATTTTGATATTTTATGGGGGGAGGGTGGGAGCGTAAAATATATGACTGCACAGGGGTGTTGCATAGCCTAAATATGGCCTTGGGTAAAGGTCAAATGAGGGGAGGAACGCTTGCCAAGGTAGGGGATGGGGGTAATGGGGATAATGGTTCAGGCACTACAAGTATATTTAAAGTACAACAGCATTCTAGAGTTAAGCCAGCTGTATATTAATAAGTTGCAAATGGGTTTCAGTAAGACGTGACTAAATGTGGTAGAAGAATGTGTGAAAAAGATAAACATTTAAGAATTTCAATAACTAAAGAGCATGTATGACTATGTATTAATGTTGAAGTAAAGGGAGTATGTAAGGATAGCGAAGTGTGGAGAAAGTTAGCAAGGGTGGATTAAGTACAGGGTTTTGTTTTTAGATATATATGCACAGTTTCTTGCCTACCCCATAAGAGAATGGATGGATTTTGTTTGTGTGAGAAAATAATAATGTATTCATTTTTGGTGGGGACACTATTAAGGTGAATTCCATTTCTCCTAGATGATAGGATGATACGCGAGAATGATGATGGTGAAAAGCAAAGGGGACCTACAGTTTAACGTGGGTTCCAAACCACGGTGGGGTGAAAGCACACACTTTTCCAGAGGTGAAGGAAGGGTTTGGTAGTCATATAAATATGTTCCGGGACTGACACCTTAACCCTAGATTTCCAGGTCCCTTAGCCAAGTTAATGAATGTATTTCCAAGTTTTGGAGTCAGTCTTCAAAAACAATAGTTATTGCTTTATTAAGTTAAATTTTCTTCCCATGTGCTACACTTAATATAATGAGGTGAAATGTTAATTAACAAATATGGTGTGTCATCCCCCCAGAACCAACAGTAAAAAAATTATACAGGTATGACTTGACTTGAGTCTTCACATGTTGTAAGTTGCATATTTTCAAGTAAATTATAAGTGCAACAGGCATTGCTATAATCCCAAGATAATTTTTATTGCCTCAATTTAATGCTCTGTATACCAAACCGGATTTTGTTTTTGCTCCCAATCTATAAAGTAGATTTGGTCCTGTATACTGTACATCTGACATTGACACAACTTAAGTATAAAGAAGGGATAATAAATGAGATTTTTTTATAAGAACACATTTATATTATTTCCATCATCACAACACAAGCTACAAACAAAATGTTTAACAAGCAGTATAGAATACAAGGATTTAGGGCATTTCTGTTAATGACATTAGAAATATTGACAAAGAACGACTTTTACACAGTATGATTTTTTTTTAATTAGAAACAATCCAAGGAAACATAACATTTTGAAAATTTAAATGAAATACCCTATTGATTTATATACACAATTTATAAATTCAGTAATAAATATATAGCAGAGCTCTCCAACTAGCAGAAAGAACTGAATTAGTAAATATAATTTGTATACTCAAAGATAAAAAAAACATGATAAAATGTGAGAACAGTGGCACTCTATACATAGATTAAAAAAATAATTAATAGGCTATAAAATATAATACAATGCTGAACGAATAGCTTCTGTTCTTTAAATCGATTATACATTATTTTTTATTAAAACTTATCATGTTTGGTGCCTTTGAGTTATTATTACAATCAAGTTAAACATATTTTGAGTTGAATTCAAGATAATTAAGAGGCATTTTAATATTTTCTTACATTTTCAAAGAACAATATTAAAAGGACAAAAGTACAAAAATTTCAAATTTGATGGTGTAGGAAAATGTTTTAATCGATTAACTATGCAAAGTGTAGCTATTCATAGTGATTTTAAAAAGTATTTACTCTCAGAAATGATAATTTAGATGTAAATATGACAACTAAAGAAAATTTGCTTGGAAATTGGTTTTATAATACATGAGTTGAATTCAATTATATTTTATATTGTAGAATAAGATATTTATAATTTAGTTCTAGTCTCACCCCTACACGCTAGGCAGAATTAAAGCTAAAAGGAAAAAAAGTGTTATGATTATGTATAAAGAAATAGTTTAAATTGTATGGTTTAATAAAAACTGTTATTATTTTATAATATTAAAAAAGAAAGCAGTTTACCAGTTATATGATGTAATGTAACTGGTAATGTTAACTTGAGTCTTTACCCAAGTCAAAATATTTACCAATGTGATGAACTACAATTGCCCCAACTCTAAGAAATATCAAAAAATGATCAGGGAATATTGAAAACTGAAAAAATTATAATGAATTAAACAAAAACTAATAATTTACTCAGAAAACGAATTCCATAAAAAGTATGTATATATTCTATATAAGGAAGGAATACTTTACATTAAAAAGCGGGAGGGGTCTGTTTTTTAATTTCAAATAGAGGGGAACAAATTCTAGAGTTAGGTACAAGATTTTAGAGATAGGTGGAAAATTATAAATATACTACATAAGATATTACAAGTGTTTTATAGCAGAAACCATTTCTTTAGTAAGATGCTGTCAATCTTTTGAAAATAAGAACAACTAATCTATAAGGATCAAATTGGTTCTAAGCTTTAATTTTGTAAGGAGTAGTTACATTTTTGGAACATAGTTTTTGTTTAAGATATGAATGGCTATTGAATGAATACATTTCCTTAAGAGGTTTAAAAAAAATCAATATTGATAAGTTAGATTAACGATCATCCCAGGGGTGGAGACACTTTTTGCAGTGTAAGGCCACATGTCACTTCACGAATACCTCATATGGCCGCACAATTAATATATAGTAAATTGTTCCAAAAATTTTTCTAAGACATGATAGTGCGCCAACCATGGATAGAGAGATCGGTAGATCAATGAAGGTAGCTAATGCTTTAACTAATTAAAATAAACACTGATGGGCATGTGTAATTTATAAAATGAAGATACATAAGTAACAAAATATGCAAAAAGGCCACACCAAACACCCCTAAATGCTGCAAGGGGTCTAAAAGCAGCTGGTTCCCCATCCCTGTACTATCCCTTTAATACAATTTAAAAATACTTGTAAACAAGGATTCTTAAAAAGTAATGCTTTAAACCCATTATGCTTTTTCTTATGAAGTAACAGAGTAAAATAAACAAGATTGTGGGCACAAACATCAAAATAAGCTCTAAAACCACAAAAACAGAAATATGCACACACAAAATGGCTAAAACTTCAAAAGAAATAAATAAAGATATATATCTTGCCACATAGAAACAAATGACATAAAAGGAAGCACTGTTTCCACACCATCAACAGATAATTCTAGTTCCACTGGGCAGACAATAAATCCTGACACAATATTGATAGGTATTAAGATTAGGGAAGATAATGGTACAGCTCAATGTCTAAAATGTGACAACCTGTAAATCCCTGGCAGATATGCAACGATGAAGGTGAACTGGACATGAGCCATTGTATCCAGAGAGAACTCATCAACTTTAACTGCCTCAGGGAACAATTTTGGCAAGGCCTGGAAGTCGCTTAAGCACAGAATTTGTATAATGGAAGAGTTGTACTTACCACCAAACCTAAGACCATCCAAACGAGTGTAGTGAACATAGCTACTATTAAGTCAACTATCAATCTCACCAATTTTTTTTCTCTAAATAATCTTACCTAAACAATGTTGTGTCAAGATAGATTGACAAATACTAGTAAATAATTCTCTTATATCAGTCAATATTGTGGTAAAACATTAGCAAAAGGATAAGAGTTTATGAAAAACACTTTGAATAACATGCAGTTTTATGTACTCCCATATAAAGCTTCTGATTTACACATAAAATATATATGTAAGGACTAGTAAAATTAGCCATTATTAACTTAGTGCTAGCTTAAATTAAATAAAACAAAATCAAGATGTGTTAATGATGAATTTTATCACGAGTGTTAATAAGTATTAAATAATTGTAAATTGCTTGGCTAGAATCAATCAAACCTGCAGTATGTTTGTTAAAATATTTTAATATGCTAAGATTAATTTTAAGAGGCCATGGTTGTGTTGAATTTTAATATACAATACAGGGTTTTATCCTAAAAATATCACTGGACTATGTAAGAAAAAAACAATAAAAATACTTTTACACAAATCTAGTTCGAGGTTTTAATGTTTTAAGTTTTTACAGTAAAATGATAATTTTAAATCTGTAAACACAGATTTTTAAACAAAGATAAATTCTGATCTACCAAACAAGATCTATATCACTTTTAAAAATCAACACACAGTTCCTGTCAGCCATGAAGGTGCAAACTATGGCTTCATAACTGGGCATATTTTCCAAAAATTGCATTTAAGATCATCAATATTTTAAGATTAATTATTACAGTTAATTCGAATCAGACTTTGTTTTATTTAAAGTTCTGCGATTTTTCTCTGTTGGTTAAATATACACGAAGACAAAATTCCAAAATATACATGAAAGTGTGAACTAAATTATACTTTAACAAAATCAAAATGTTTGCACATCTTAGGAAAATGAATTTAAAAATCAAACAAATGTGTTAGAGTTCAAGGTAAATATAAAATAATCCTAATTTTAAATAAACCATATAAGATGCATTTTGAAATACACCATACATAATTTTAGATAATTTAGGTAAGCTTATTTAAATGAAAGCAGGGTAATTAAATCATTTAGTTCAGTTCGGTTAGGTTGTGTCAAGCCAGGTTATTCATTGCATTCCTGGAAACTATAGCCTATGTATTGTGTTCCAAAATTAGACCATAACAAAAAATTATTTCCCTATAGAAGCAGTATCCATAGATGTCAAGACAAAATCAAAAGTTTGAACAAACTTGATTAGCTAGAATATTCTTTATTATAATGTACACCAATATCAGCCTTTGGCTTGTATAGTGATATAAACTGTCTACCTTGAAAGATAGTGGCAAAAGCTTCTTTTACTACCATATAATGTAGGTCCGTGTCAGGTTGAACACAGTAATTATATAGTAGAGAAATAACATATTTTAAGAGTAATTTTGATTTTATTATTAATTAATTTAATCACAAACTGATAGGTGAAGGATATCCACATGATCAGTTCTGATAGATTAATATGATAGAATTTTTTTTTACTTGCATCAATGTCAAGCTTTGGATTTTTTTTTTTTTTTCAAAATTAGGGTATCCTTGACGATTACATAAGAGTACAGGGACAAAACAAGTACACAATAATTATCTCTAAGAAATTACTTTGACAGTATTTCATTAAAGGATAATAGGTTTTTTTAATAAATGAATTCCAAAACCATTTAATTCAGTTTTGATTGGTCATTGTTATAGTATGACACCTTGTATAAAAGCATACTAACTTTAATAATTGTAGCTTTATTGTTTTGTACTGCCTTTTGAGAAACAAACAAGGTGGTTTTAAACATAGAATAATTCCAAAGCTAAAATTTAGGTGGGGCGGGAGATAAACACAAATAAGCTGTTTTTGAGGTTTACCACGTTTAGAAACATTGAGCGGACAAAGCTAAACAGGCTCAAAAGTTATAAGTAAAATACAAACCATGTGTGAATGTAAAATACTTTTACCATTGGAATAAAAACTGTTTCAAATTAGTTTGTCTTAATATCATTTGTAAATAATTTTAAACTAAGTCTGTATAAAATCATTCATGATATAAATATAGCATTAGCTATAGTTACACATCTATGTACCATTTGATAAAACCTTCATTATGTTTCTACTATACAAAGTGGCCCTTCTCAATACTATAAAAAATATCATTAAAAAATTATGGTGAATTAAAAGGGTTGGTGACCAGCTTACCTTTAAAAAGGTTCAAAGTTCTTTAAAATTCATTACAGCACAATATTTACACATGCATATTATCTTCAATGTTTAAGTACCACAAAAAGCTTCAGAACTGTTTGTCTATTGTTATGAAGCATTTAGTGGCAGTGAAATCCTGAAGTAAAATTGTTTAAAATATTGTCATAATACAACCCATAGCTCTTCTAGAGTAATACGAGTCAGTAATTGTCACTCCCCGCTCATCCATAAGACAAAATAAGATAGTGAAACTAGTCTTAATAAAGTAATATTATGTTTTAATAATGACAGATAAATGTAATTTAATGCTATTATATTTGAATCATGAATTGTTGTTACACTTACATGCGTTCTGTTCAATCCTTTTACTAATGAAACAAACTAAAGCTGTTGAAATTTTTTTAAATGAATCACAAATTATTTTTAATGTCAAGATCTAACTCAGATTTTTAAGTTCTTAATTTATATGAGTGTTTCCAAATCAAACATGCAACAAGATTAACAAATTACACTACTATTACTACTTTATAACATAGTTTCACAATATCAGAAAAAAAAATAAATTAAACAATATTAGTTTCAATGTTATTTTGAATAATAAAACACCCAATGAGTGACAAAAATATATTTTCTGTAGAAGATTTAGTCGTCTGGTATCTGGGATATTTAAGTGAGATAGAAAGCTAATATTGCAAACATTGGTTCATGCTTATATTCTCTCAATTGAGTTTTTTAAGTGACATTAGGAATTTATCAATCTAGCGCATATGTGAGATAAAGCATTCAAAGTTAAATTTAATGTTGACAGTAAAAGTTTAATTGTACAAATTTTTTTTTTAATTAAATAAGAGCTTTAGGCTAGTACTTTTAAATCTAAATTAAAATTATTATAATATAGTACAACATATTATATTATAATAACATGTTATATTATAATATGATCATATTATAATGATAAATTTGATACATCTGGCCTGGTCTCTATCTTTGGTATGGTTGATAAAAGTTACTTTGGAATGCATATTTGGTCTATCTGCCTCAACTAGTGTTTCAAAATAATGACTGTTTTCTAAGCCTTCTTGACATTCCATGAATGCAAATGAATATGTTCTGTAAGACCAACCCATATTATTTAGTCACCCCATGATTTATTGAAAGTTATCTGACATGAGTAAAAATTCCTAGATCTAAATTCATGTATTAAATGCATAGTGGAGTATTCAGAAACTATCACTTTTAAAAATGGTGTAATTTTTTCTAGTTAGTAATCTGTATCAATTTTGATTATTTACAATTCTTTCCCCCATATAATTTAACTGATTTGAAAAAAAAAGCAAAGGCTGTAACCAATTATAAAATAAGACAACATTTCTAACAGTAACCATATAGAAGTTATAAGTTAATCGGTGCAAACAATTTAATGTTCAAGGTGTAAGTCAACAATGTAATACAAGAAAAATGAATGAAACCAGATAATTTTTGAACGTCATGAAGGACCTTTGTAAATATCTTGCATTCAGATGTACAACTATGAGAATATATACAAGGTAAGTAAAATTAATTTGCCATTCAAAACAGCTTTTAAAGGTCAGCAAATTAAAAACCCAAATCAATATTGTACTACATGAGAATATGATGAAAGCAGATGAACATACAAGAAAATTCTAATTTTAGATGAGTTTATTTAAATACAGCTTACACTTTGATTTATACTTGTAATGATTGAGGTTTAAATTTAGATTGGTTTGACAAAACAGCAAAATTCAAACCATATTTTAACAATAAATGTTATAGAACAGAAAATGTGAATTAAAAATTCTTATCTAATTTTTATATCTAACTACCATAAATATTCAATGTTTTTTGAATAATATAGTGTCTATACAGGTGCTTTAACACCAGGGCGTTAATTAGTACCCAAAAACTTTTTATAGAAATAATGAATCACTCACACGTCACCTGCTTTCACAATATGTTTAGACTAAAATCTAACCTAATCGTAATTTGAACCAGTATATCTGTGGTGGTGTGTGAAATGCCTGAATGCTCAAAGCCTTAAAGCTCTTGACCATGGCTAAGACATGATAATGTAGCAATTTAGAAATTTTCTATGTATTCTTTATTCAAAATTACACACACAACTTGATATTTTGTAACCTCATTATGGATCACATAGATAATTGTTGAAACAGAGGAGATTTAACAACAAATTCAAATTAATATTGGCTTTTTTAAGTCATGCAACTGAGGAATACTTTTAGATGGTGCCACTAAAAATATATATTTGCAACCAGTGCTGTAACTAAGCCAGTGCAACAGGTTCACGGCCATAGATAGGGTCCAGGACAAAAGAGGGCCCTGAAGAAAAAAAAGTTCAAATTTAATTACATTTACAAATTTTAAATTTCATCACCATTCTCTGCTGTGCGATTCAGATGTTTGTGAGCAGTGTGTCGAGTGGGAACAATCAGCCCATTGAATTATTTTGTGGTTTAGTGATTGGTTAATAAATTGCTATGACCCTGGGCACCCTCGAGGAACTATGTTCACCAACATCTGAATGGCTGAATCCCAAGACAAAATGGCATACCGAGTGTGGGATGAAAGGAAATATTTATGTTTATGTCAAGGTATATGTCACTTTTTACCCAACAACCACAGCTGAAAATACTGTTGATGCTGTTTGTTAACGAGTCTGACTTCAACTTTTGATACAAAAGAAGCGATCTGGCAAGAGGAACATTACTTTACAAGGATTATGAAAAATGTGTTTCAAACAAAATTTACTGGAAGAAAAACATTTGTTTGAAACCATGGATAAAGAGAATGGATTTCCTAATAAACTAGGGTGACCAAACATCCCATTTTTAATGGGATTGTGACTTTTTTTTTGGACTGTGTTCCCGTTGTCCCCATGAAACTTGAAAGGGACACTAAATTGTCCCTTTTTATTAATGACAGTCCCGTTTTGTCCTTTTTTAAAAATTGTGGTATGACCAAAGTAGTTCTAGAAATTATGAATGTCAAATGCGCAAAATACTTTGCTAATGATGCGTGAAATAAGCTTCCTAATTATATTCAGAGGTCAAATATGTGCACGCTGTGACAAAAGTCAACTATTTTGAACACACTCTTTCTGCGCTAGGTTGAAATTTGAGTCTGATTAATGCTGCAATGTGTGTTAGCATTGCTGCATCAGCTGTTTGAACTAAAAACAAGTGGTAAAAATAGTGTGTTGTGTTTGTATGCTTTATTTGCTCCAAGAAGTAAACTTGTTCTATGGTATGCTGGTTTCTTTATAACAGTGAAATCTTTAGCTTGTGAATTATTAATTTTTAAAGTGATATTTCATCCCTTAAATCATGCTGAAAAGTAAGTGCAATTTCAGTGAAAATTTAAAAAAGAATATCCCTTCTTCTTCTTATTATTATTATTAGCACCGCGTCTTACTACCCGTTCGGTGTTATACGCACTTACGCTAATGTGTAATGGTAGGGTGATTGTGAGATTAAATGAAGGGCCTACAGTTTAACGTGGAATCCGAACCATGGTGGAGGCCTGGCATTCCCCACATTCACAATATCCATTCTTAAAAGAAGACGCCACAGCAGGCAAGGTGCAATGTAATGTGTATTATTCAATTTTTTCAATTAACCATGGATGTCATACGGATCTAAAACAGCACATAAATTGATACATTGTAATGCAGTTCTCAGTTCTGTGGCCAAGTCTTATTTCTGTAAGTTATTATGTCATAAGACAAATATGTAAATGCTTATACTCCATAATACATTTGAGTCCTATATTCTGGAAGAACTAATTTTATGAAATGCTCTAATTACAACCTATTTCTTTCATGTCCAGCCAAAGTTATCCTTCCATCTGTGTCTTGGTCTAACCAATGGTCGCTTCCAATTATGTTTACCAGTCAATACCTTGCAAACGGTTCTAGATTCTTCCATTCGCCCTGCATGTCCTAATGAAAATAATTTGCGAGATTTGACTATCCTAACAATGTCTTGTGATGTGTACAGGTTATGTGACTCATCCTTAGGTAATGCCATACACCCGAAGGATTATTTAAAATGTAAATTTACACCATTTTTGACACAATTGTCTCAAATAGATCGGCGTTATGATCAACTGAAAACTGTCTGCAACAACTATTTTTACTTTCTATGCGGTTCGTCTTTAGAATCAATGTGTTGCTGATTAACAAAAATTGACTGCAGCTATCGCTATTAAATTTGACGCTTTACACTAATGCAAAATATTTTAGTGCAGTCGCTCAGAGCGATGCACAAAATATTTGCTAAAATTGCCAGCGTTGCTTAGAGAGATCCCATGTTTTTGAGCTCTTAGTTCAGTTTTAAGTCAACAGATAAGATAGATTTTATATACACTGCATTCTAGTATGTTCAAGCTGTTATTTGTTTTTGCACCTAGAGTTTCGATATATCGAACAAGGAAATGATTTGATAACTTTATGTATTTATCTTTGGCCTTGTTTATAAACAATATAGCTGCCAAGAGGAAAGCTGTGATTCAATACACAGAAATACTCGCAATACTTAGTGCTAGCTCAAGTGAGAGTGATCAATTTGTTAGTGATTCCGAAAGCAGTGATTCTGAATTTATAAATAATGAAAATGAACACGAATTATCTTCAAGTGAAAGTGAAAGATCGGAACACGTATAAGCAGCAGCCGACATTGATAGTGAAAGTGTCAATAAAAAGTGATTTCGATTGGGATGAAAGGAATTGAAAATCAGGATAATCCACCACAGCCTCAACATATTTATGCGGAAATACCAGGTTTGAAGCATGCTCCCCCTTCTGATCCCAAAACAATTATTTAGTTTATACTTTATTTTACTATAGCTCTGCTATAGTTGATGGTCACCGAAACAATTAGATGTACCCAACAATATATGCAGTCACACAGAAACCTATCTCCAAATTCCAGAGCTAATACGTGGTTACCTACAAATGTAAAAGAAATCAAAGCTTTTATAGCTTGCACCCTAACCATGGATATAGTTTGTAAACTACCATTTATAGTTACTGGTCAAAAAAAGCAAATCTGTCAACTTCTTGGTTCAGACATATATGTTCCATCGAAACAGATTCCACATTTTAATTTAAAAAAATTAATCTCGTAGATAATTCCAAATATGCCCCCCCCTCCCTCCCCCCCATTTTACAATCCATTTGCCAAATTTCAACCTATAGTTGAACATGCAAACAGACTTTTCAGACATTACTACACCCCCCAACAGCAGTTGAGCATCGACTAGTTTAGTGGGTACAAAATATCAAACACAATAACAGCAGTACAAACACCATCATCGTTGGGAAATCAAATTTTGGATGATATATGATTATGTAGTTAACTACTGTTTTGGTTTATATCCTTACCCTGGTGCAAGAAGTAAGTGACATAGATCTGATAAAACAAAATGGTTTGGCCTACAGAGTTGTAAGGGAATTGCTCAGTCGGAAATTATGTAAACAAAGGGTATCATATTTTGTGATAACTTTTTCCCATCAGTTCCTTTAGAAAAGCACCTATATTCTGTTGACACACATATCACAGGCACAATATGTAGTAACAGGAAATTTCTCTCTCTTCAAATTCTTCAAAAATTCAAGGTGAGTGAAATTAGGTTTTGGAGGAATAGGTTTCTTTTAGTATGTGGCTTAAAGGAAAAAAATCTCAGAAAAAAGAGGTACCGCTTTTAAGTACGGCTTCAATAGCCACTGTGTCTCAAACTGTACCAAAAAGAAACCAGCCATCTGTATCTAAGCCAGACATGATATTAGATAATAAATTTATGGGGACAATTGATACTTCGGATGACGCTTTATCAGTATCTAGATGAAATAAGAACAGCAAGGTATTGGAAATTAGTATTCAATGTCATATCGAGAATGTTGTTGAATGCCTACATTCTCTTCAAGGAAAATATTCTCGCCGAGGTAAAAACAATGTCACGTTTAGACTTCAATAGCTTCCATCATAGAAGACCTTTCTAGAGAGTGGTATGAGGCAAGGGATGCACAAGAGATTGTCGATGATGATAATGCACCAGACCCTTATGTATATTGTGTCAAGAGACTTCCACTAAAAAAATTATGTTCATGCAAGGAGTGTCCACTTAAAATTGTAAAATTTTGTAAAATGTCTGTATAATATTAATGAAGTGCTATGTTTTTCAGTGAAAGTGTAGCTGCTATCAAACATCAAATTAAATACTTTTGTTTTGTTAATATCGTTATATACTCAGTTTTTTATGGTCTTTTCACTGATTTTTTTTATTATATTAAAAAGTAAAAAAGGGTATGTGTAATTAAATAATCTGATAGCCAGATATTTTAGCTAGTTCATGTAAAATTTGAATGCAGTTGAAAGACTACAAAGTTATTAAAATTTGAATAAAAATCCTCTATTTTTCAATAAAATAGCATGGCACTTCTAGCACGTCTTATTGTCATTTCTCTTGGCATTCAAAGGGTTAAACTGCCACTCCCCTTGAGATTCTCCAAGATCTTCATGATATTGATTTAAATGAGTCATATCCAGATATCAATGTTTCTTTCTGGATATTTCTTACTCTTCCTGTTTCTAATGCTTTGTGTGAGAGAAGAAGACTTAACAAATTAAAGTTAAAATTAATAAAGCCTTTTTAAAGATCAAATGGATCGACCATTGGACAAGAAAGATTACCCAATCTTTCCAAAATTTTGATTGAATATAATTTAGCTAAATATATTAATTATGATCATGTAATCATTGAATTTTATGAAATGAAAGCCAGAAAAGTGCAATTAATTACTTTTATTTATAAATACATATGAATGATTTTTTTTTTGTGTGTACAGCAACATTCACTATTTATAAACAATTGCAATATTGAATTAGTTTTAGATATTATTTGCTCCTCCCTTTTCCATCAAGATATTAAAGGGCTCAAAAATAAAATCTTGTACAGGGCACATGAAAAATTAGTTACAGCACTGTTTGCGACTTAAATTTGAAATAAATCATAAATTGAAGCATTATTGAGAATAGAGAGAGGGATGTTGTTAAAATATATTCTAAAATGTCTAAGTCAATTAATGAGTTCAATTTTGATATTATCTAACAAAGAGATGAAAAAAAGGTTAGATAAACGAAAGATTAAATGAATTCTAAATAGGGTATCTAGAGCATGACACTGTCATTCCATATAGTCATTCAATTTAATATACAAAACTTGACAAATAGATGCATATACTACATCAATATGTACATTCCATCATGAGCGAAATAGTTTAACACATTAAAATACATTAAAAAAGATTGTATACTAAAAAGTAAAAATAAAAAAGTTACCTTATACATAATGTTTCACCACTCTTAGAAGATGAGTTTATTATATCATACATTAAGAATAGACATTTAACATAATTTGCTGTTAAATTTTAATTTGCAGAATACTTGTGTTATGTTATTTGTTGTAGGATTATTGAAACCCATTCCCAACATGTGAACAAATTAAAAATATAAATATAGGCTCAAAAGTACACTGCTTGTATAATGTTGGACAGCTCTGACACTATGAATTGATTTTTAAATATACTTACCATGGTGGAAAATATTAATTTCAATATTAATGAGATGAGCTTTTTTTTTTAAATACATAATTTAGGTATGCTCTACATTATATTAGTTTTGAAAATGTATAAAGTAAAAATGGAAATGTTTCCTTAAAAAAACTCAATTTTTGTGGAAGTGAAATGGACGGTTCCCACTGCATGTTACTATTTCAGTTTGTAAAGCAAACTGACACTATGATTGAGTACTGCATGAGCAATACTCTCAATATGAGATTAATTTACAGAAAAGGTATTCAAAATATTAAATATATATGAACAAATTTTCTGACATATACAATAATAAAAACAAACCAAACAACTACAAATCTTCTGGAATATGGCAGAATTATGCACATACCTGAACAAAAAAATAGGAAACAACAATGGTAAACTAAACTTTTAAATATGACATGGCAATACTTACACTAATATATTTAAAATATATAATTAAAAAACACAACACGCATTTTAAAATAATATCATGTCATTATAAATAGTACTCAATATAAATTCATTAATAAAAACAGGCAGTATGTTAGTTAATCTCAGCATTTCAGTGCAGAAGACTGTCATAAACTCTATAGAAAGACATGGAAGGATTCAAATGACATAACTAGCCACAATAAACAACAAGAGTTTTTAAAATCTGGTCAAGACGGGACCAACAAAAATATATAAACATTAAAATATATCAAACAACAAGGCTACCTAACAATGTAACACCGGGACAATTTTGATATTAAGTGAGCTTGACGCATTTAAGGGGATAAAATACAGCATTAATAATTAAATAAGATTCAATATAAAAAAATTCAAATATAGATAGTGTATGCAACACAATATGCAGTTTTATCCAATGTGTACCTGTAAAATCTCTGCAACCACAAAGTCTAGTTGATCCAGTATAAAACATAAATTCACACATTTACACAAAGGTTTAGCACTGTAATATGGAAGAGTTATTGAATTCATTAAATAACAACAAATAATATAATCTTCAGAAGTTTCAAGTCATAACCGCATTGTTCAACAAACCAGGAGTAATTCTTTAGTAAATTTCCCTCACTATTGTGAAATTGTTAGCAGAATGAGCCAAAGTCTGTAGCTTCATTTACCCTGTGCAGTTTTACAAATATGGTGAGTCACTGTCAGGTCATGCACCAGTATATTTCTTCTCTAACTGTGGTAAAAACTTGAATAACAGGACTATTAAACACCTACTTGATTACATCATTTTAAATGTTTTGCACCAATATAAAATTTTTGAATACAACAAACACAGGGATTACAAGCACATTTCACCAAGGTATCCAACCCATTGCTCAAGCAATTCTTTTAATATAAAGCACTACCCCACATCCCTGTTTCACATTCATGTTCCTACTGTTATTAAAAATAAGTTCCACTTTTCACAAGGGATGGATAAGAGGATTATCAGAATCCACCAAAGCCTATATCCATTCGATCCTGCTTTATTCGATCCAGTACATGATTTGGAAGATAGCTTGGTTGAGGATAGGTGCTATTTGAATATGGAGATGGATAAGGATAGTTTGGACTTGGCACGTGAAGTCCATGTGTGGGCGTGTAGGGAAATCCTCCAGGTGGTCCTCCTGGGTAAGTAGATGCTCCGTGTGAATATTGCCTGTATGGGTAGGGTAGAGATGAGCTTCCCATGTTCATTCCATTCATGTGATTTGGCAGAGCAACTGTGGACCCCAAACTGCCCATTGAGCTACCCATACTGCAAGCCCGCTCAACAATTCCACCACTCATTCCACCACCAAACATTGGAGTGCCTATACTGTTTGTTCCTCCCATCATGTGACTGCCCATTGGGTGAGGGGCGCTAATTAGGTTGGAATATGAGTTCACATTGGTGTTCATTGAAGCATAATTTGATGCCGCTAAACTACTAACTGAGAAAGAACTGGAAACCTGGCTACTTACTTCATTATTTACAGATGCACTGCTATTTGCCAATGAGGTTACAGAAAAGTTCATGCTTGCACTACTTTGATGTAAAGAATAACTATTAGAGGTACTGACTGAATAATTTGTACTTGAACTGCTGAATTGAGGACTATAGCTGCTAGAATTGCTACTATTTGAACCATTATTATATTGGGAACTATTTGGATACACTCCAAGATATGCCGATTCATCATTAAACTGACTTGTGGGAATGTGAGGAGAATCAAACTGCTCTTCTCCATTGCTATTACCAACAGCCCCATGAGGAGTTTCTCCCTCAGCAATACTTGGAATCTGATCTACTAATGACTCTAGGCCTGAAAGACTTTTTGAGGATACATCTTGATTCATATTACGTTTGGCACCATACTCTGGTGCAGAGCCCTGAGAATACCCAATGACAGAATGATTTGTTTCTGACTCTGTTTGATAATTTCTGTAGTTTTGATAATTCATGTTAGAGGCATCATTAGAAGGGTCCGGGCTTGAGAAACAACACTCATTAGGTTTTTGAGAATTATTAGGAGACATTTCATTTTTAACCCCTCTTGAGGGATTTTGCTGATCATCACTGGTATCTTCTGGCATACTAGTTGGAGGCTCAAAATCAGGTGGCCCTATGCTAGGAGAAGTAGGAGAAGGAGAACCCAAGTTATGCTCTGAGGAAATAGCCGCACTTATCTCTGAAGACAAATCAGAGTGGGTAAATGGCTGTGATGGAGGTTGTGGAGATTGATTGTAATGCTGAGACTGTAAAGGGGATTGATGGTAATTATGTGATTCTGAAGGAGATTGAGACTGATTTTGAGAATAGGATTGAGAGACCTGGTTGTTGTAGTTTGTTAAGTTTTGCTGGTTAAGTTGCTGATTAAAATTACTAGGAGAGTGAATAGGCGGGGAAAAACAATTGGGTAGGGGTGTGGGTGTACTTTTATGGTCCAAATGTTGATTGGAAGACATCATTATGTCTTCAGTTTTTATTTTCTTGGGTCTACCCCTCTTCTTTTTTGGAACATCACTATGCTCAGGCTCTTTCCTTTGTATTTCAGCTCCAGTTTTTTTAACTTCTGGACTGTCAGATTTAACCTTTTTAGGCCTTCCTCTTTTTTTCTTAGCAGGTGGTTGATCATCTTTCTTAACAACTGCATTGCTCAAATCTGTCAATTCACCATTTGATGGAAGACGACCATAAGCATAACACGAATGCTCATCTTTAGGCTCTTCTTTAACCTCAGGCTCAAAATAGTTTTTTAGTTTAGAATCAGAAAATACCACTTCTGACTCATCTAAGTCCGCAATTATGCCATTCAAATAGTCTCTGAATTTTTTCAAAGCTGCATAGAAAGGAACTTTGTCTGCTGCTCTAGGAAGCTGAGCACAGCGGGCACTAGATGATGGCATCACCCACATGTACTGCAAATAGGAAAACAAAAAGTATTAACTAAACAATGTGTAAAAAGGAAATATTAAGTGTCAATATGTTTAATTACAAGAACCGTAGTAAAAATATTTTTTTTTTAATAACAAAATTTAAAGTGTATGATTAAATAAAGTCACTTAGTAGTGAATCTCAGCACAATAAGATTGTGTGTGCACTGCACTTGGATACATAATGATAACTAAGAGTATTTAGTTTACCTAAATGCAAGATAGTGGTAATGTTTTCAAGATGATAATTTAATCACAACCACATGAAATGCAGAGACTAGTAAATTTTTTTTAAAGATACAATCACTGCTCTGTATATTAGAATCATTGTGCTCATTTAAATATTGAGATGTCATACTCTTTTGACATTTTATTATTTGATAATGTTACACAAACATCGTTTAGTTTACCTGTTATCAGTTATTCAACACAAAAGAGAGTTTTGTGTGTTACCTCTTAGGCTGTATTTAGGGCATGTTCCACCAATGTGCAATAATTTATCCCCCCCCCCCCCCCCCCC
>CABFVX010004456.1:24971-40670 GCA_902151425.1 Timema shepardi | reverse complement strand
CCCCCCCGACCCAATAATTTCCCCCTCAAAGACCAATATTACTTTTCACCTACTTACAGTATTGACTAGCAGATATATTGTTGTGAAAACTTGTTATAAAATTGTAATTTATTTTATCGAAATCTGACACATAAAAACATAGAAATTTACACGTTTATAAAAATATTACTGCACAACAGCTATTTTATTATCCTAGTAAAGTTCGATAAATAAAAAGTCTGAAGAATATATAATATTGAAAGAGCCAAAAATTATCTTTATTTAAGACGCTTACTTCAGTTAGAGAAGTGGTTTTCTTCTAGTCTTAGCGTTTGCAAATGAATTGATTACTTCCTCAAATTCCAGTTTCACTGTAATGTCTGTAATGTAAATTCCGCATAGGCCTACCTCAGTGTTTTATGCTTCATATTTTACTGCTGTTAAGCTATGACAAGAAGTGTCCTTGTCCAAATGACTCTTGACTAATTTTAGTTGGAGAACCAATTCTTTTGATTTTTAAACACTCACCACCATAAGCCTACATTTTTATTTTTGCTCATACCACTAAAATAAGAGTCTGTCTGGACCCGTATTACAGAGTGTGCTTTTGAGCATCTCAAGGACTTTTCCTTTTCGAGTTTCACATTTGGTATTCCTCAATCATTTGAGACACAAACAGTTCAAATAGAGCCCTATCACTAATTCTCGAAGGGGTCAACCAACTCGAAATATAAAATTTTGAAACATTTAGCAGTATTGGTGAATAAAGATGGCATGTATATTGCTAGCAATTCAAGAATTAGAAGAACATAAAACGTGAATTAAATAAACCATTTTGAATCTTTAATGATAGGTAATTTGTCATTAGTGATAAAGCATTTGTCAAGCTATTTTAATTGAATAAACATAGTGCAGGTTATTTGACACATTAGAAGATGTGATAGAGGGACAATCTCGAACATCTGCATTATCTGTTTTTACAAAGGTATGTTATGCTTATTATTTTTCTTAATAATAATAGTAAAGTGTTGTAAAAATTTTTTTTAGTTTAACACGCTATTAAGATAAGGCCATCAATAAATTCCAGAAGAATACTTTTTGCTCAGAAGTAACACTTATTTTGACATAGTAAACATATTCTAATAAATTTAGTTATAATAATAAGAAAATTGGTTATGTATCAGAGAGATAAATATTGCCCAAATTGGAAAATATTTCACGTTTATCATGTGCTGGGATTTAATGATGTTACCGGAAACTAATTTATTATTACTATTATTATTATCACCGCGTCTTACTACCCGTTCGGGTTATACGTACTTACGATAATGTGTAATGGTAGGGTTATTGTGAGATGAAATGGAGGACCTACAGTTTAACGTGGAATCCGAACCACGGTGGAGGCCTGGCATTCCCCACATTCACAAGATGTCTTGCCAGAGGTGAAGGAAGGGATTGGTAATCAGATAAATCTGTGCCGGGACCTAGGATTGAACCCCGGCCGCCAGCACAGAAGTCTGACACCTTACCCCTAGACCGCCAGGTCACCCGGAAACTAATTTGTTGTATGAGAAATTAGTATATACAACTTAAGCGAATTCAAATGATTGTTTACTCAACCTCTCATCTCAAATATGAACGATTTTAGTTCAGGAACCCAAAAATGTTTTCTCATTGTTTGTGTTTAAAACTAGAGATCTCGGCAATAGGGGTCATGGGAGTTTTTTTGTTAAATCTTATCCTCCCTTTCTTTTTTTTTCTTCAGACTTCTTACGATATGCAGCAACACTTAACCTTGATAGTCCATCCAATTTAATTATTACATAAACTATTATTGGCTTACATTTATCTGTTTTAATAGAAAACACAAGAGCACTGATTAACTGTTTAAAACGTTGTCACTGTGAACCTTTATTATCTATGCTATGAACAAGTAAACAAATCACGCCACAGAGCAATACAACATCATTGATGAAAGAGGTGGGAGAACAAGAAGTCGAGAACTAAACATAATATGCAGTGGAAGTACAAGGATTAAACATACACTGCGCTTAAATCGTTTTGCAAGTGCTGTGATCTCTTGTAAACACGAAAGAATAATAAATAAATTATATTCTAATAAATTTATATATATCACGCTAAATTCTACAAATTTGCTTTATAGATACATTCAGGTTTGCTATAGTTTTCTCATTTCAATATTATTTTGCCGCTCCCCAAACTTTGCCGCCCTGTGCAGCTGCACATGTTGCACTTACTTAAAATACGGCCCTGGTTACCCCACAAAAGCAATATTGTTAATGAGCGCTCAAAACTGAATAGTTATATTGAAACACTTGGTAAAATTTTAGTAAAATGTTTATTTTTAAAACTTAAAATGTAGATATCAATTTGTGTACAGTTTGTGGCATGATTAAATGTTGAAGATAAGGAATAAGGTACAAATGTTAACAGCAGAATTTTAAAAATAAGTGTAGTTATTATAAAACTAATAGTTTTGAATCATTCATCTTATTGAAAACCATATGACTATTTCCTACATTCTATACACATAGGCATGTTTAAAGTTACAAACTAAGTTATTATGCACATAATTGGTATTAAAAAGTAGAACCAAAAGTTTGTAATAAAAGATAAAATTGATCAATAATCAATATTTTATTTTTGAAACTGTCAGATAGGTACATCCAAAATTAAAGATGACTGGAGTTTATCCAATAAGTGTGTTTGTGTTGTAGGGTTTGCCGTCTCAAATAAATAAATTGATTCACTACTAACTTTTATAAGAGTTTAATCCCAAACATATAAAATCAATCAACAATGTCCTCCCAACCACCACAATCTCCACATTTGAAACAAAGATTACCAAACAAGAGCCTCAAATATGAAGGAGCAAAGTCAAAGAATGAGGGTTTCTTAATAAATGTATGTTTGATGCAACCAAGAGTGACAGGAAGAATTGGATTTGTAGCTGGGAGTTACTGTCCAAATATCAATGCGGTTTTTGAGGATATGAAAGGCACAAATATGCTTGGACAATCTCAATTATCTGTCTTACCAACACCCAATACATGTATATTAGATACCTCCATCCACAGGTATGTAAGAGACCAACTATGGAAAATAGAAGAGCCCCTAAAGTGTAGGTAAGTACTGTATAGAGCATAAATCATACGCAAAGTTACGTATGCAGTGGGAACTTGGACTTTGGATAAAAGAGAAACAAGGAAAGTGGAGGCCATGGGAATGAAGTTTATGAGGAGCATGCTAGTGGTCACAAGAAGAGATAGGATTAGGAATGAAGATGTAAGGTCTAGAGTTAGGTACAGGGGGTACATGAGATAGTAGAGGAAGCTAGGATGATGGTTTGGACACATAATGAGGATGAAAGGGGAGAGGATACCAAGAAGATTAATAGATATGTAGTATGTAGGGAAGAGACCACAAAGACAAAGGAAGAGGTGGGAGGAACAGATAGCAGAAAGTGTGCCAGTGAGTGGAAGAATGGTGGAAGGACAGTCAATTATTTAACTCTATAAAAAAAGTTTTAGAATTCACTAATAGGCTAATACAATAATTTTAAAATTTTAGTTCTTTAAGTCCTTAATTTGTAGATACACCAAAATAAGGTTTCAGTGTTACAATATATGAAGTTAATCTAAGGAAACATCCTAATAATAACTGTGTCACATTAACTGTCATTTAAAGAAATTCCGCACGGGGTAGTATTTATTTTGCCCAAACTATCAAATAATTCAAATAATCAACTATTAACATAATAATAAAAACAATTCTGAACTACAAACAACGAAAACAAACTTTGAACTAAATAATTATTACTTGATATTTTAAGGATGAGCGACAAGATTAACAATTAGCGAGAAAAAAAACCTCCTTTTACCCCTCCAAACAAACTGTTCATCCAAAAAAATACTTAAAAGTTGAACTTATAAGAATAACACTTACAAATAAATTTCTTCGTATTTAGTTTAAACTGCTTGTACAACTGGGCAGGTTCTCATTTCTCAGTACTATCCTTTACTTGACACATTCTAAAGAGTAAAATGAGAAAACCCTATAGGATGTTACAATAATCATTAATCAAGAACCTGAACTCATTGATGCTGGCTGCTAAGTGCTCATTGATACTTTTATAATCCCATGGAAAATAAATATATCCTACCCTCACGAAAATTCCCGAGAAAAAGGAAACTTTTATTTTCAAAATAAAAAATATATATCGATTCCGGTTCTGGTTATTAAGCAACTTATTTTTTGGGTTCCTGTTTAGTTCTGGTTCCTTAAAAATACCTTAATTTCAGTTATCGTTTCTGGTTCCGATTTGACTCCCTGCTCCCTCCATTCCATCCAAAGACAGAAACACCACACAATAGTTGCATTGAGCAGTGCCACTTAAGGTTGGGCGCCTGCCAACAGAATTGGCCAAAGTACTAAGTTAATATAACACACAATTTATAAAGAGAAGCTGACCTAATCACCTTGAGCGAAATACTACACACTTGGACTCTTATCATCTGGGTCATAAAATAAAAAAGCCCTTTAAGTACAGTAGATTTAGCATAAATTGATCCATGATTGGTAAAGCCCCCATTCAAGTATGAGTGCCTAGTACACCATCTAGTACAATTCTTTTTACATGTAGCCCAGTATATTTCTGATAGCTAACCTGGCACCATTCAGCCTAAAGGTTACTTTATTAAAAACAATAATTTCCACTGTAAATGGGGCATGAGCATGAGCCAACACATCGACAATTAATTAACACCCCAAAAATTAACAGCAATAAACTTCATTTAAGCTGGTGGCATTGAAGACCACCTATACTCAAATTATGGACAGTGTCAAACTGGCCTTGCACTGTACATGGTCAGTCAAAATCTTGATACAACAGTATCTTTAGAAACCGCTCTTCACTCAAAGTAACAACAAAGGACAGAACGAATATTAAAATAATCCAATTCTTGCCTCAAACTATCAGATACAATCCGCCAAAAACAATTCAAACAGCACAGTAAACTGACCCCTTCAACAACATTCCCAGGCCAATCTATTATCCCAAAATTTAAGCTATAAAATTAGCATTCCCAGTGTCATTATGGGTAGTTAAAGCTTGTGAAATAAAGAAGAAATAAGCAGCCTGCAACAGACTACACGGAGTTAGTTGGTAATAACTTTGTAGACTAAGAGCCGAGCTGCTAGTGATCACCCTAAAAACATACCGTTTTGAGTGCATAATTATGCCCTATGCAAACACATTAAAATGTTTATCTATATATTTTAGTCAATATTGTGACAAGGAAATAAACAACCCGAATGAGAGTAATATATAATGATATTCTATGAATATTTTTATAAGAAGTTAGATAAAATTATACAGATATATTTTTTAGATTAAGTTTAAAATTTAACAAATTTCAATGTACATATTAATATCATAGATAATCCTTAACCCACCAATTTTAGTTTATATAAGCTTTCTTTCTCTTTGTGAAATCATATTTTCGATTTAATGTAGTTCTGTGTATATTCTCATTATTTAAACCAAGGTAAAACTGCAAGTAAACTCTTTTATGTTTTAACTGATTAGCAAAATTGATTTGTAAAAAAACTATAGCCTTTACAGAATAATTTTAGTTGAAACCGTAAATTTAACAGGATTATTATATTATCTAGGTTACACAACCCACTTAATAGAGCGTTTGTTAAAGAAAACATTTCTTGGTCATGGGTAGAAAGATGTGATGCACAATATAGCTTGTCCTATTTTTGGCTGTGAATGCATAGCCTTAACTCAGCTGTGACTAGAGGGGTGGAAAGAAGACACATGTTGACTTTGACAATTGATATTAAAGTGTGTGACAGGGACAGCATTGTGTGTTTATCTTAACACCGTGTCTTAGTACCGGTTCTGGTTAAACGCTAATGTAGTAATAACACTAATGGTTTTAGGAATTAGAGGAAGTGTACATATTTGTGTGGAGGAAAGTGGGACACCATAAACCCTGATTTTCTTATGTATTACATTTTATCATATATAAAATACACCCTTAATTTGGCCAATAATTAATAATAATGATTTAGAATAATTCCAACCCAAATAAATAAGACTAATGTAGTATTATAAACAGTGAATAAAATGGAGATTTACAAAATGTAAATTTTATTCAAAACAAGAAGGGCACTGTATGTAGTCTCAGAGTAAATAAACATTAAGACTTTGGTTCCATTCATTTATAATAATTTAAAATTTGTTTGCATTCATGGCACACCTTCTTAATTTCAAGGGGAAAACATAAGTACAGTTTAAATATTTGAGTTTTTCTTATCAATATGTGCATATGTTTAGAAAAACTGCCTCCCTATTAAAACCAATTCTAGAACAAACAAGTTTAATACAAAGATTTGTGGAGATATTAAAAGTCATACAGAAATGTGAATTGTAAACTAACCGTATTTGTACCATCAACAAATTCTGGTTGTTTTCCAAAGCTGAAGTCCTTTTTTCCAGAAAATACTTCAAAGATGAGTTTACCATTGAACACTGCTATCTTTGGTTTAAATTTTTGAAGCTTCTCCAACAAAATTTGGCTCCCTGTGGAAAAAGAATAAAAACGTCCAATGTAAACCAGTAAGCAACTATGTTGGTATGTATGTGAAGTGAAAAATACACCGTGAAGATGAATACAAGCTTTTATAGATAGTTTTTTCTTTATTTAAAGTTTGTAATGTACTTCTTTGTTTGTAAAAAAACAGAAATCAAGCCCCTGTTTAGAACATAAAAAAATAATTACAAGTATCTGTAAGCATTATGATTAGACAAAAAAACAAAACTAATATAAAAGATATAAATACACAAGAAATAAATATTAGAGCCAAGAAGAGTACTCTGAAAGAACACTTTAAATCAGGCATGTCAAACCAGCGGCCTATGGACATTATGATAAATCAACTTTCAATGTGTCCTGGTTGTTGCTTTTATAAACATCATAGAAATACTCCATTCAGAAATGTGAAGATACAAGTCCTACCGGAAGTCTGTGGCACAGGTTCTTAAACTGGGAGCCGTGAAACGAATTCTGGGGTTCACAGCAAACATTGGCAAATGTGAGTAAATTAAATATTTACTATGAAATTATTAAGATTCTTATACACTAACACCCCCTTTTTTAATTAGTTGCAGAAATAAGTGTCACTCGGTATGATAATAAAAAAAAGTTAATAATCTTTCGTAAAATTAACTGAGATAAACTAATGGGTTCCATTTGTTATCTGCATATTTAAGCTTGTAAATAATAAGGTTAATTAATAAATATCAACCATAGTTACATTTAATTATTTCAATAAATATGTTCATCTCTATTTCTCATTTGATCTGAAACTGCTCAAAAATCGACACCATTATATAAAAAACTCAACTCAACCTGCCCAAGGTTACAAATAAATTTGTCTTATCAAAGTGGGTCACAATTAAAAAACGTAAGAACATGTGTTGTATAATGTCAGTGAGAAAAAAGAGTGTGAGTTGGGTAGGGGATAAACAATAGAAATAAGAGGTATCTGCAATGTCAACCCACGCTCTTTCATACCGAAAAACTCAATCAGTTAGTTCAAAATTGAAGAGGAAGCTGCTACTGCGCTTCAGAATAAGTAAGAGCTGGGGAATACCACAACTTAAAAGTTTTGACAGGTGTGGGGAAGATACCGTTTAAGAGCATGTCATTTCTACCATAAAACATGAGGCGAGGGGAAGTAGTAGCATTGGACATCTCTTTTAGTTAAGAGCCTGTGTTGATGCAATTAATCCCAAATTAGCAAACACTTTCCCTTAGTTTTCTTAAATGTAGTTAATTTTATTGTTTGAATAAGTAGATTTTTTTTGGAAGGATCTACTTAAGCCTGCTGCTTGATGTTCAATGTGTGAACATACCTGTATCTAAGTCAAGTGAATGTTGTAGAAAGTTATTTTGCAAAGAGTCCCTTGATTTTGGATAAGGAGAGATTCACATAGTAATGAAGATTAAACTGTTAGTTGAAACAAGTAAATAATGAAATTTATATCAAAACAAAGAAGGTGTTTCTTTAAGATCTATAAGAATGACTCAAATGTCAATTTAAAAAAAAAAAATTACCTTCTTTTATTTCTTTGCGAGTCAGGTCAGCGCTGCCTTTAGTAGCCCTTGCAACCATATTTGTAAAGCCTATTCCAACTTGAAGAAGTTTATAGTCATCATCAGCAGTCATAGGTTCTGGTGTGAGTCCTGAGAGATATAAGCATTTCCCTGAAACATATACAATACACATTAATAACATAGATTAATAGCCATTTTATTTCTCACTATATTGTGTTGGAAGTTCAGTAACAATGAATCAATGACCCATATGATCTCACACTTTTTGAAAAAAAATATGGGTTATTTTTCATGTGAAAAACATAATTATTGTTAGTTATTCAGATATTAAAAGCATTAAAAATGTATTATGCAATTAGAAAAGACTCATTGAGAGGGGACCAAAAGTAAAAAAAAAAGTAAAAAAAGATCAATACAAAAATGAGGGGACTGAAGGAAATTGAAGGGAATGATAAGGTTAATGGTGAATTAAAATTGTGTACAAACAAACGTGTCCCCCCCCCCCCTCCGAAGATAATTGCTAGGTTAGCTGGGTAGTTAAGCATGAACCCAGATGATGAGGAATATATCCAGTGTTTTTCATTAAAAGGGAGTAAATTTAAGCTATTAGAAGCATTTTAACTTCATTTTTGATCAATTGTTCTCAGTCATCTCAATTCTTTAGTCACCGAAATAAATAATGTTGAAGTGATAACTGGTTAGTTGAGAGTATTGCCATATTGTCAGTTTTACCAGGTATGACACAACACTTGTGTGATAAAATTATATACAGGTGAATGTGGGGCATATCAGCTAAACATATTTGAGTGTTGTGCAGATAACATTGAGAAAAGGTTATTTAATGGTTGTTTTAGTGATACTTCACTTAATTGCTTGGTGCCATCAATGCAAAGCCATAAATATAATAATGTATGATGTTAATTATTAGGTATTTTATGAAGGTTCTTACTTGTGACCCGCCTCGGTGGCGTAGTTGGCTAACGCGCTAGTCGTGTTGAGACCGACCGCTAAGGACGGGGGGATTGAGGTTTGAATCTCGGTCGGGTGAACTGGGGGTGGTTTTTCCTAAATGGTTTTCCACTCTCCCTCCACGCAAATGCGGGTTCACTTCCTCTAATTCACCCTTCCCAATTCCTAATCCATTAGTGTAATTAGTACTTAAAGCGTATAACCCGAACGGGTAGTAAGACGCGGTGCTAAATATTATTATAATAATCCTACTTGTCATATATTTCATCCTCAACATAGTGTTGCAAGATCATTTCGGCAGTTATTCTCAGTTTTATTCAAAGGATGGCCATAGAGTGACATGTTATTAGTTACCCCTTTGTACCCTCTTCTCCCTTAGGAATTAATGAGCTTTACCAGAGTATGACACTACTGTGACAAAAGAGACTAGAGGTGGGAGTTACAATGTGGCGAAAAAACAAGTAATAAGGTCTCTGTATTTTTTTTTAACTCAAGTGCACATGTGTATAAAGTGAAATAGTGAGTGGTACCAAGGTAGTTTTAAAACATTCTAAAAATATTCTTTTTTATATCCTAACATTGAAAAAATGTAATTTTAACTTGTTTATCGACATTGATACAATTTGTAAAAAAGGTGCAGATCATATGATAGCATGGAAAAATAAGAAAAAAAGCTTTAGTAACATCTATAATTGTTAAATACTACCTTCCCGCCAAAATTCCAATATAGTGATATCTTCAATATGTCCAGCAAAAATTTGATAATATGACATCAGAAGGTAAACTAGCACCGTGCAAGGACATTATAATAAAACATTAGCTCCATTCAATTCTAATCAACAAGTCTAAAGTATGCAAATTACATAGTTTACCTTGATATTTCATTTATGATAAAATTTACAAATGTTTAAAATTGTTTACATATTAGTTACATTTATTCCATCCCATCAATCCAAAAGATTGTTAAATTGTGAGAGGTTTCATTGAAGATTTGTTAAAACAAATTGACAATGAGAACAGCCTGTGGCTGGATCAGTTTGGTAAAATGCCTCCATCTTTCTCTTCTCTATCCTTCCACCATTCTTCCTTCTTTAATTATCAGTTATTATAACATGTAGGTGACCTGGCGGTCTAGGGGTAAGGTGTCAGACTTCTGTGCTGGCGGCCGCGGTTCAATCCTCGGTCCCGGCACAGATTTATCTGATTACCAAACCCTTCCTTCACCTCTGACAAGACATCTTGTGAATGTGGGGAGTGCCAGGCCTCCACCGTGGTTCGGATTCCACGTTAAACTGTAGGTCCTCTATTTCATCTCACAATCACCCTACCATTGCACATTAGCGTAAGTGCGTATAACCCGAACGGGTAGTAAGACGCGGTGCTAATAATAATAATAATAATAATATAACATGTAATGTAATGAGTGATTTTTTCAACCAGACTTTTTCAGAGTCCAATGTTACAAGCATAGCATATCAAAATGTTAACAAATTGAGAAGTATAGTATAGTGACTGTCATAAATATGTTTATTCCTAAATAAGTAATTTCCTAGTTGCAGGGTGAATAGATGTAGTCCAATTATATAACATTTTAGTTGCTTAACTAGCCTATTCATCGGATTTTTACCAAAAATAAAGACAATAATATTGTTTATGTGAATGAATGCTTCTTATATGCTTCAAAAGCCATGGTGAGAAATTTCAACTTATATGAATGTCATATGGGTCATTTGACAAAGAGAATTACCCATATTTTTTAGTATATAACATTTTGGCAGGGAATTTAAAATAGATGAAGGTAGAGGGGGGTTATCTTGGAAAACGTAGCAAGTAGTAACGTATCGGCCCGTTCCAGCAACATCAACTGGATAAGGAAGCCATCGTCTGCTTTGCCTTTATGTGTCATTAGTTTGGATGATTTTATCCTCAGCCTCGGCTGGGCATATTATGTTCTGCTAGTCAGTGTTGTTTTTACATTAAGTATAGTCAAAATAACTAATTTAATAAAATGGCCATTTCAAATTTATAATTGCAATGAGCAATTCGGACCTATTTATAAAATTAATGAGTAGAGGTACGTTAAAAAAAAGTAGTATTTATAGAGACCAAGCTGAAGGGACCACTAGAAAAATTTGAATTGAAAAAGTTTTTATATGGGCTATTAAAATTAACTCGAACATAAATCTGTGCAGTAAAATACAGTAATGTATACATATCAATTTATTTTAAATTTTCCATGGCAATATGTGCAGTATAGAATATATATAGTTTTTTAAAAAGCTATAAATTTTTGATTGTATTTTGGAGTTAATACTCTTAGATGTAGTAACTCTTCTAGCTCATTGAGTGCCTGGCAAATAAGAGAGATTTACATCATGTTGTCCCTAAACAAACAGTCTCAACTCTTCAATGTAGTCCATGCCTGTTTAGATTTTTTGATTGACTTCCCTGGAAGTTAAATGTGTTTCCATTCATCTGAAGATGCACTGTCATTTCTATTGTTCATAAGATATGCCAAAATTTCTGCATATATCAGTTCACTGCAAACTCTTTAGTTTTAGTCCAAGGGCATAGAATACTCATAAGGAACACCTGAACCATGTCCAACAGCTTCATTTTGCTCTTCACCTTTGTTGTGGCAGACACCTCCTCTACAAAAGCAGTTGGCGATAATGTTTTGTGCCACTTTGTCACACACACTAATACAATTTCAAGCAACTTGGAAAATGTCAATTTTAACCTTGACATTCTGAACAATGTAAGCATCCGAAAGAGTATTCTAGAGCCCAAGGTGTCCAAAGAAGTGCTTGAAATTTTTTATTATGCCTTGATCCAAAGGAGTGGACTAGTGACATTTTTGGGGGGAGGAAAACAATTTTCATATTTTCCATTAGAGGAATGGTGTTGTGTACAGTGCAGGTGTTAAAAAAACAACACAATTGTTCGGTTTTGTTTGCAATTTTTTTGTTAGATTTATATGCAACTGGTGTTGTCTGCAATCTTTTTTAATCATAGTGGGTTAGCTGACTTCTTAATCATTAGATTGTATCGTGGCTACAAACTATATCCATCACCCCCCCCCCCCCTCCCTCTCCCCCCAAGTGTACATCCTGCACTTACTCCATTTAACGGCTAAACTGGCGCTACATACGGAGCAAGAAATCACGCCAGCCGACAACTGTGATCACCACTAGCGATACCCAATATCTGGAGCCTGTTGGGAACGTGCAGTTGTTGCCCCAGGACTAAACCGATGTAAGGGTTAAGGTGCAAGCGCGGCCTTGTGGAGGTTATTGGAGCTGTAGTGCTAAGTGTGCCCACCCCCCATCTTCGTCTTGTACCTCTCAGCGTTGTGCGCAGGTGCCGATGAGATATTCTAAGCTCTCATTGGCTGTGAATGATATCACCTTACGTCATGCAATTCATCCACATTTCCTGCACTGTTACAAGCAGAATATAAGCAAGTGCTCAGTAATACTCTGTACTCTTTGATGCCAATAGTTCTAAGGAACATATTAGGATGTAAGTAGTCATAATGTTGGGGATTCATATAATTTGTTTGTAAATTTTACGTAAGTGGGTAGGGTTTGCGTTCAGCTATATATATATATATATATGTAGCCGCCTCTTTATGTATTGTAAGAAGTTGTCTTAGGTTTTTTTGGGCGTTTAAATATTAACTCTAAGATGGGGAAATAGTCTTATATTATCTATATATTACGGCTGATTTCATTGTGGCGAGATTAAATTAATAGTTATCTTTGGTCCTTCCGATCATGTTGAAATTTATTGTTAAACTTTTGGTCATAGTGTTATGCCTTTACGCACTGGTGTATCACTTATGTTATTTGTAGGTATGAATCTGTTAGTGTTAGTATTAAAGGGAAGGAACAGCCTAGATTACTGTAACTCTTTTTTGTAAACACTTTATTGACAAGCCAGTCATTTGTCATTTGAATTCAATGTAACTCTTTTATGTTTCTTATAGAATCCCTATTATCTGATTGTATATTACATACATTATTATAGCAAAATTTTGTCGTAAATTGATATTGCTGCTCGTCCTAAATTTAATAATTTATAAACTGATTATAATTTTGGTTAGTAGGAGAGAATTCATGTTTTGTTTAAATGTCTAATATATTGCGTAGAAGCCGCAGCCTTATTTCATCTTATGAAGTTATAAATGTATATTCTTACCAGTTATAAATAAACTTGCCAAAAGGCCCTAATTGTTACTACTCATGATTCTATTTAACTACAACACTAATTCCCTGATGTTGTAAGATGGGTAGGTGCTGACACCTGGGTTTGGTTGGGTTGAGTGGTGGTCATTAAAGATCCCTTATGATTTACTAGCATATTTCCTTTTGTATGACGCTCTCACTGTGGTGGTATTCTGGTCAGATAGGGATAGGACGCTACCACAACAGGGGAGGGTTGAAGCTATAGCAGTTTTTCTAAGTCATCCATATTTGCCCCAACTAGAAAGTTATGAGTTCCTTGCTGTGCTTGCTGCCAACACAACGTTTTCCTTTAAATCCCGTGTTTTGTCTAGAATACATTTATAGAATAAGCCAGTCTCATAAACGTTAAAAATATCTTTGGCATTTCTGTATTTAATCATATACAACAAATCCTTTTCCACACACTTGCCACTTGAGGGTCCCCAGAGCCATTTACCCCGAAAACATTTTTGAAGGAAACATCGTTTCTTTCTTTAAATTCATCAAGCCAACTAGTGCTAGACTTAAAATCGACTTTTCCTATGCTTAATGCAAATTTTTCGGCCTTCGCTCTAACAAGAGATCCACATAACAATATATACTTATCTCATGCATGTTTAAACCATTTAAACATGCACTCATCAATATCAGAATTCTCTGGTCAACTTGTTCTTTTCCCGTCTTTTGTCATCAGGCTTGGTAACACTGTTTAAAATGAAATTGCTATTTTTTAAATAAGTTGACAATGTATTCAGCGAAATTCCAAAGTCTTTTGCTAACTCAGATTTATTTTTGAGTCCTATTTACACTTCCTGAATAAACACCCCTTTTACAGCGAATGTCAATATTTTGTATTGTACATTATTATTATTATTATTAGCACCGCGTCTTACTACCCATCCGGGTTATACGCACTTACACTAATGTGTAATGGTAGGGTGATTGTGAGATGAAATGGAGGACCTACAGTTTGACGTGGAATCCAAACCACGGTGGAGGCCTGGCATTCCACACATTTTGTATTGTACACATTTTGGTTTAGACGAAAACCAAAACACAATACATTGCACTATACAAATAACATAAAAATTACAGACTCCAGTGGTAATGTACTTGTTCTGAGAATGCAAGCAGACTGAACAGCTTTAGGGAGTGCTCAGTGGCTGACAAGCTCAGCAAAGAACAATGACAGGAAGCGAATGCTGTCACATGCCTGTATCAATCGATGCTCACCCGGCCAACCGCCCTGCTAATATGCAATTGTAACTACACCGCCCTGCTAGTATGCAATTGTAACTACACCGCCATGCTAGTATGCAATTGTAACACAAACTTAAGTCCCCCTGCATGCAGAGAGCCTTCTATCTGTGCAGTCAAATGTTGCATACACAAGAATGCAGGCTTTTTTTCACCTTTAGGGCAATTTTACTTTGAATTAAACAAAATAAGTTTGAAATACATTAATTTAATATAGAGTTTAAGGGACCAAAGGAAAAACTAAATTAGATACAAAATTGAATCATATATGTTGAATTAGCCAGATTCTACTGCATTTAGTTAAAAATGATTTAATTTTACTAGTTTTTAACTGCTTATGCAATAAAAAAAATTCTTTTACATTAAAAATCTGTTATTGTTTACACCTCTTATGCATGTCTAGTTTATGAAGACATTGAAATTATATATTGATATTTGACCAGCGATATAGCGCCGATTAAAGAAACATGGATTGCAATCGTGATATTGCCCTGTGATTGAGCAGTATCTATAAAAATATTGGGTTTTACGATGATGACTACATGAGCATGACTTACTGTGCACTTGCTCTCAATATGTAATATTATTTCTGATATTTAATCTTAATAAGTAAACAAAACCTTTTATGTTGCACGAGATTTATTTGAATGATTACACCGTTGGTTATGTATTATATAATACATAGAATAACAGTTTTTTGTTAAATTCACAGATTATTTTTCTATGAATTTTCTCTCCAATATATCTAATGTACTCTATGGATTTACCCCTTTCCTCTTGGACCCCTTGTCACCAGTGTTAAAACTAACTAATGGAAAAACTCCCGGCAACAGGCGTTGTGAAGGCTAGCTTCTTATTGGGTAGAGGGACCCAGCATATCACAAAATCTTTCAAATATGACGGAATTGAACTTTTAAAGTAAAAAAAAAAAAGGTTTATGGTGCAATATATTGAAATTACGCCAGACTCTCCATGGATAAAGTATTAAATATATGAGAGGGGTCCAAAACAGTATCATTACAAGTTATACTAAATCTCAGCTCCATACATTACTTTACCTTACACACACACACACACACACACACACACACACACACACACACACACACACACACACA
>CABFVX010004456.1:0-24883 GCA_902151425.1 Timema shepardi | reverse complement strand
ACTCTCCCACACACACACACACACACACACACACACACACACACACACACACACACACACACACACACACACACACACACACATGCACGTGCGCACACACACTTATTTAGGAGTAAGCTTTTTATTTGATTTAAAAAAAGGGCAATGCAACTCAACAAATTAGGCAATAAAAGATAAAAGATAAAGTACAAACCAAGCAAACACTTTACCTATGAATGTGATGACAATTTATTGAAAACTGCTACTACAATATTTAAATTAGAAAACACAGCAGCTTTATTAAATATTTTAATAAAATGTGTGTGTGTGGAGGAAGGTGGGGGGAGTGTGTTGGACAAAAATGTCCTCAAACACAGTTGTGTTTAAAATTAAAGTGATTTATGTGCAAATAGAAGCTAAACAAGTTTACCTAATAAACACCACACTAGCACTAAAAAACAAACCAGTAAAACAATAGAGGGAATATTTGTTATTGAGTGAACTTGCAGGTCTGAAGTGTGTAAGCCTTGCAACCTTAGCCTTTTTGTATTAATAGTTTACCGACAAAAAAGTAAGACAAATAGTTTTGTTTATAGAATTAATTATTAAAAAACAATAGTGCAGATTAATTTTCTTTGCCTAAAAGTTGTGATATGTTTAATGTGAAGATATATTGAAACTTTGTTAACATAATTTATTAATAAAGTGTTTCAAAGAGAATTAAATCACATTAGCTAGTCTTGATGGGTATTATATTGGAACTTCAATTTTAGAATAATGTAAAAACTCTGTATACTCAGTTTAGTTTAGCATGTATATCTGAAAAAATACAATATTATATCTCACAGACTGCATCAGAGAAATTTCAAGCAAATTAAGATTGCTAGCTTTAAGGGGAAAGTATGGGTACATTAAAAGTTGAATGAAAGTAAAACCAGTTATGTAGGGGTGAGCTTTTACTGCAAGCATCTTAAAATGTTAACAAAACCAACAGATTTAATTATTATGTTTACAAACTCTCAGCCATTCACTACATTTGCTGAAATGGACCAAGGCTAAGGTGTAACATTAACATTCTCAGCAAAAATTGTTAGAAATGAGTGAAATAATTACAGGCACATTATTAAAATGTTATGCAAAGCATGAACGAGCTCCATATATGCCACAATTTTAGTTCATTCGTGCTTTGGAGGCATTGTGTAGTAGGTATAAACTAAAGGTATCCAGTCCAATCAAATCATCTGGATAGTCCTTTAGGCTATTTTTAAATGCCTGTATTAGTTTAATTGTCAATTTACACACTTGAATATAAAATATTTTCTAGCTTTTCCATTTTTCATATTGTGCACAAATATTTTTACTTCTAGACCCTGGCATAACTAAAGTAAAAGTGCCTTTTAATTTAATTTGTGGTCATTAGTACCTATTTTTTCCCTTTCTGGTTATATTCTTCTATGTGCAAGGTACAGTGGGGCTTGTGGAATGGTAATCTTTTTTAATCAGATAGTTAAGTTTTTATAAATAAAACAAAATTCTTAATTATAGTCAGGATGTATTCAAGTGTGAGGAAAAAAGCGGAAAACTTCTACATACATGTATGACCCTGTAATAGAGTATGATATATTAAATGTGTGTAAGAGGCTATAAATGAATTTAGTTATTAATAATAATAATTATTATTATTAGCACCGCGTCTTACTACCCGTTCGGGTTGTACGCAGTGAATTTAGTTAAGTGTTTGTATATTTGAATCTCATAACTTACTTTATAATGGCTATCCATAATTGAGTAAATTTAATGTGTGCGAGTTGTGTCACTTTTCCATATAAGTGTCTAGATCCACTAGCAGTATTTTATATTTAATGACCCCAGATTAGGTCTAATCAAGTATCTAAGAATATAATATAGATTTCATCAATGAATCATTATAATTTTTTTTTTTTTCCATTTTAACTATTTTTTTGCATATCAGTTCCAAACTTCCAAAAATGTGGTCAACAGGTCCAGAGAAAAAATATATATTTTATCATCGAATCATTATAATTGTTTTTTCCATTTTAGTTATTTTTTGACTATCAGTTCCAAGCCTCCAAAAGTGTGATTGACAGGTCCAGAGAAAGTCATAAATTACTATCTAGGCTGTTACTTTCTATTTATTATATATAATCAATGACTTTTAAGTCTCTAATTAATCAATTTTAAGATATACAATGTAGTTGAGTACCAATAATAGCAAAGTTTGTTTTAGCTACTAAAGCATTTAAGAATAAAAGATCATATTATATGGGCACATTAATAAAGCTCACAGACTTGTCTATGTTTTTAAATTGAACACAACATGTGATTCAATCCTTTGAGAGATGTCCAAAAATAAATATGACAGTATTTTATCAGTGGATGTAAGAAAGACTGAGAAAGTGGAGGCTATAAGAGTCAAGTTTTTGAGGCCATAGGAATTAAGTTTTTGAGGATCAGGCTAGCATTAGAAATAAAGTCAGAACAATAGATAGTGGAGGAAGCAAGTGTTAAATGCTATGGCCATTTAATGAGGATGGAAAATGAAATAATTACAAGGAGAATGATGTGGGGAATGCCAGGCCTCCACCGTGGTTCGGATTCCATGTTAAACTGTAGGTCCTACATTTCATCTCACTATCACCCTACCATTACACATTAGTGTAAGTGTGTATAACTTGAACGGGTAGTAAGACGCGGTGCTAATAATAATACAAGGAGAATGATAAAGTTGATAACATCAAGTGTGCAAATGAGAGGGGAAGAATAGAATCAAATATAGGAGGGGAGAATGGTGGAAGAATATAGGAAGATGAAAGCACTTTACTAAAGTGAAATAGCCATAGGTTGTTAACAGTTGATAATGATTTGTTAAAAATGGCTAAGCTCTCAAATCCCTTAATAACAACAAATAACCTGCCAGATTTATATTCTAAAACGGCTCTTTGTTGTGAAGGTGGGTAAAAAAAAGGTGTGTGTAGTGGTTGAAAATACAGATCATATAGTTTAGTGACAGATAAATATTCACCGCAAAGCCTAAAGATTAAATGTTCGGCCCATCTAGTCTGGTTGACTAGTGATGGGGAAGTTGGAGTTCAGATACCAGTATAGTGTACTGACGATTTTTGAAAGCTTGTTTTCAACTCTCCCTTCATAAAAATGCTATCACATTTCATCTAAATTCAACCATTCTCATCCCTACCACTAGAGAATGGTTAAATGTGCACATCCCTGACTTGTAGTTGGACACAGTGGGTTTTAGTTTGAACAAATCATCAGGACATACCAAATGGTATGGAAAAGTCTGATGCAAACTGTAGTGACTCACGTCTTTAGCACATAATATTGTCATGAATGGTATGTAATAACACATTCTTCATTTGATGTAAAGACATTTTTGTTCTTTATTTAGTTATCTACAATTTTTTAAGATTTCTAATGGCCGAATTAAAAAAATTGGGACCTGAATGTTCTAATACCATTTTTTTGTAGCATCATGTCTTAAGTGTTCAGATTATATGCCTATGTACTAATTATGCTAATGGGTTAAGGATTAATAAGGTTGGTCTTTTAGGAAGTTTACCCCCATTTGCGCGGAGGGAGTAAAAAAATGGGCAAAATTTCCCTCAGTACACCCAACCGGGATTCGAGATCTCCCCATCATTGGTAGTATTTTTATTAGGAGAGTGACACCATAGACCATGAAGCCACCAAAGTGGGTTATTTTCACATTGTGTATTGAATTTAGCACCACAACATGGAATAACCATGGAGTCATTTTAACCAAGAAAGAACTGCCATGGTTGATCTAAAATCATCTTATATTGTGCAAAGAAGTTAGTTTTTCTAGTTACAGTGTTACCTTTCACTTCTTTTAATAAGCATTTAATAAACCATAAAGCATCATACCATTTTTCTTGTGTTATGATTTTAGTGTCTAGGCTTAACTTTACTTCACCTTGAGACATTATCTTAAATAACTTATACATCCAGAAGACTGATAAAAACAATAAGATGCCAATTACTTAATTTAAAAGAAAACAGCATCAAGCCCAATATGATGACTCAGGAGATCAATGTGGTGATTACCAAACAACCTATTACCTGCTCAATACCAGTGAGTAGGTAATGTGACACAAAATATATACTGGAAGGGATCATTTACTCTATATGAATATGAAAACATAAGTATTTAAAAAATCTTTAATTCATAAAACAGTTGAAAAATAATAATAACAGAAAGGCGCGATAGACTTAATGAACATAAATAAATGCATTAGTATATTTTTAACAAAAACATAAATGGAAACAAAGGCATTTGGGAAGCAAGCTTACAAACAAAAAGATTCATTTAATTTAATCATAAATTAAATTTCCAGAAAAATATAAGTACACTACCATATAAGTGCAGAGTTAATAAGCAGTATAAACAAGACCTCTGACTAAAGAGTTTACCTTACAATTTACATTAGTTCCAAAATCAATATTTCCAATCAGGATAGCGTAGTCAACAAGGGCAAGAAGCCAGTTTACACTAAATATTACCCAATTAAGGTTTAGTTTATTTAACATAATCCATACAGGAAACTACAATAAAAAAAATGAAAAATTCAAAGGAAATAATATTACAACTTGAGCCATAAAAATTTACAACTCAGAAATCCAACCGATTTCTGTCATCACATTCCAAAGGGTTAATTTTATGTCTTCAGGTAGCCAAAATATTAATTTTAACTAGCTACAACACACAAAGACATTAATATGCTTCAAATGTGTGTATAACCCGAACGGGTAGTAAGACGCGGTGCTAATAATAATAATATGCTTCAAAGTTAAGTTTCAATTTTAATGGAAAAGAATGTAACTAAGTTCTAGAGTAAAGCTGCCCAATAAGCAAACAAGCTTGAAGTCCAAGAATCATATAAGCAAAAAATTTTGTCGAAATAATTGGCTGGAAGAGCCACTGAGAATGAATTTAGAAAATACATAATCAAAGATAAGTTTACACTAAAAAACCAATTTACATTCTTCTTGCATTTTTGATGTCAAATATATAGCCGTCAAACCCATTTTTATGTTGCACCAAGTGTGTCTCTGGAAGTTGGAACCTCATACTTTATACGAAAACTCTTCCAGGGGGCGACTTCAGGGCAAACCACTCACAGTTTGTAAATATGGGGTATATATGTTGATGTTTACAAAAAATAGCCAAAAGAGCTAGTCAATCCCAGTGCACTGTCACAGGAGCTATCTAATGCAAGTGCACTGGAGAGCAATATTCTGTTCTTCTTGCTTGTTGTGCATCAGTCGCTCTTGTTGGATGCCTTGCTGAACTAACCTCAGTGAAGCATTGATCCACCACACAGTACTGGGGATGACTGGACAGAGTTAAGAAATACTCGGCACCTGGGAGATGCATGAAGTCACCTAGCAAGGGAGGCTAACTGAGTAGGAGCGAGAAGAGATTGACAGGCCTCAGGTGGGTATGTGGAAGTTTATGTGTAAGAGGAGAAGGAACTGATGCGAATTTTGCAGCATTCCCAACAGTACAATCCCATAACTACAAATGGACTTGTTTCCTACATATGCCATATATTTACATTTTATCACCTCAATATTAACGAAAGGTCAAATTCAAACTTGTTGGAGGGTTCCCAAATAATTTAATTTTAGGAAATAGTTGTTCATCCAGAGAATTTTGTTATATGAGCAAAAAAAAATTATATATATTAAGTTTTGACTGAGTGAAAATGGTAGTTCTTTGTCATATGAATCAGAATGGGATCAGGCATGACAGTTTTGTTTATTAAGTTCTATTTGTCAATATTAGGTTTTTTTCTTTCAAACCTAAAATCATTATGTAGCTGTTATTTTAACAAAAACTACACTAGCCAATTAAAATTAGATATTTTTATTTTTGTATTTTAGTGAGATCACAACAGCAAATGCTATAAACTCTAATTGATACCAATCATTTTATTATAATTTGTATGGAGGCTTAATGAATGCCAATTTCCATGGTTTTAATTTCAACTTAATAATATACTAGAATTTGTTCTTTTATAACTTTAAAGTAAGGCGAAGCTTTTCTTTAATCAGCCATTATAGTAGCTTACCAGTAAAACCTTGCAATACTTTTGCACATTTAACTTTCCCTACCTCCCTCCCTCAAAAATAAAATCTTTTGTAAGGTTGTTGAGATTAAAAGCAAAGTGTATACACAAAATAGCAAGGAGAGTTTATTTTCAGTAATTGATACAAAAATATTGTTATATTTTTCTTTAACCTAAATTTTAAACAAACAATGTTTTTTAACGTAAACCAAGTATGCTATGTCAGAAGTCGGTAAAAAAATCCTTTCCACTGATACCTTATTCATCGCTGTAGACTTTGTATTGGTTGAGAAAAAGGAATGTTGACAACAGAAATAATATACAAAAATATTGTTAGATTTTTCTTTTAACTTAAATTCTAAACAAACAGTGTGTTTTAACGTAAACTGAGTATGCTATGTCAGAAGTTGGTAAAAAATGCTATCCACTGATACCTTATTCATCGCTGTAGGCTTTGTATTAGTTGAAAAAAAGGGATGTCGACAACAGAAATAATATATAAGATTAAAGAAAGTTTAAAACTTTAAACACATTATAAACATTTTTTGGAATAGATTTTTGTCATTGTTATCAATCACTAGTTTCATAAATCCAAAGTTGATTTTTCACGTAACTAAATTTTTGCAATAAATAAATAGCCTTTTATTCATATACCATTATGATAAAAATATAAATCACTACAGTGAAACGCAATACAAGAAGCCTACCAAGCGGGTCACACTCAAGCCTCTCTTACTCAACCCTGATCTCAAAACCAAGTGGTGTACCCTGGCGCCTGAGCAACCTGGTAAAGGTTAAGTTGAACCCCATCTGAGCCAGGTTGAGACAGGAGACTGGTCATAGTCAAAACCAACAAGCTTGCAACAAGGCCTGGCCAGTTGGCTCCCAGTTTGGTGGGTTGGGGATGTGAGGTTTGGTGACAATGAGTTAAGTCGTCGTTGTCATCATCAGATACTATAGCGTCGGTTAGGGAAGGTTACTACCAAAAGGAGGTTTACCTGAAGACCTATAAGCGACACCCCAGCTATTCAGGTGTAGGCCATGACGTTCTTTATAAGCGGGTGCCAGAATTAAGTAAAAGCACTCGAGAAAACAAAGTTAAATTCCAGACTGGAAACAAAGACAACCATCCGCTGCAAATAGGAACTCTGAATGTGGGCAAACTTTCTGTAAGAGTGGAGGAGATTATGGGGATGGAGGAGAGAAGACTGAATGTTCTAGGATTGAATGAGAATAATTAGAGAGGGAGAGGAGTGCAGTAGCTGAGGAAAGGATTCATTCACCTTACACTGGATGGAAAATGTTGTAGGGAGAATTATTATTATTATTATTATTAGCACCGCGTCTTACTACCCGTTCGGGTTATACGCACTTACGCTAATGTGTAATGGTAGGGTGATTATGAGATGAAATGGAGGACCTACAGTTTAACGTGGAATCCGAACCACGGTGGAGATCTGGCATTCCTCACATTCACAAGATGTCTTGTCAGAGGTGAAGGAAGGGTTTGGTAATCAGATAAATCTTTGCCAGGACCGGGGATTGAACCCCGGCCGCCAGCATAGAAGTCTGACACCTTACCCCTAGACCACCAGGTCACCATGTAGGGAGAAGATATGGTGTAGGGGTGGTAGTGAGGATAGAGTGGGAAGTGGGGGTAAAGCGTTTCAATGAGCAAATTATTTAAGTGATGGACAAGAGAGACAAATGGAATTTCTGCAGATACATGCACCGCAAGTTGGATGCGCCTTGTAAGAGAAGGAAAAGTTTGAGGAGGAACTAGAAAGGCACTGGGAAAGGAAAGAAGTGTTTATGGGAGACCTTAATGCTCAAGTTGGGTATGAGACATAAGATTTTGAGGAAGTTTTAGGACATGATGGATGGGGAGAGAGAAATGAGGAAGGTAGAAAACTACTGGAACTGTGTGCATGAAACGGAATGGAGGTTGTACAAGAAGAAAAGAGAAAGCCATGAAATTACTAGCTACAGATGAAATGGGGAGCTAAGGTATTTAATAGAGTACTTCTTTATGGACAAGGAAATGCAAATGCAGACTTTAAATGTTAAGGAGATCCCAAGTGTGTGTCTAGATAGTGACTACAGGTTGCCTGTAGCAGACATAGTGGGACGAGAATGATGGAAAAAAAATAGGAAAACATGTGAAACATGGCTTCAAGTTCAAGACGACGTGAAAATTTGCCAGATGACTTTTGTTACATACGTGGCGAATATAGTCACCTTCTATTTTTTCGAGCTTTATCTGGATTGATCCTGAACATGTTATCTTTCTTAAGACTGAATTCTCTCGACTTTTCTGGAGTCATCAGAAAAGATATAAAAAAGATGTCCTCATGAGGGGCTCAGTTTATCTCTCTTTAACCCAGAAGATCGTGTACTTACCATGTTCATAGTAAGATAAAATACGTGGAAATTTTTAAGTTCGTCTCAATTTTTCTTTCATGTGTAGTATCACACGTGCGCTGATACAGTGACAAGTGGAAACTTCATCACAGAAACAATTTTAACGGTTGCTTTTCTCTGTGCGTTTCGTGAAACATGGTTTCGAGTTCGAGACATTGTAAAAATTTGCCAGATGACTTTTGTTACATACGCGGCGAATATAGTGTTATTAAAAATCGCATGAGGAGCATTACAAACTATGTAAGACAACTTTATCTTGCGTATTTTGGCATGAAACTCTGAGACTAGGACAAATCATGGGCTCTTCATAAAGTTTGTGTGCAGTGTCTCAATGATCTACACTTATGGCTCAAAGGAAAGAAGACTGCTTTACGATTTTGAATTCCTATGACACGGAGGGAGCCGATAAACCACTCTGGTGATTGTTAGTTTTGTTCCTGCCAAGTCTGTGGGCATAAACGCAAAAATCAAAAGCTAATCTCTTATCCTGATAATATTCCATCGGCCATACGTCCCATTCCTCATGAACTTGATGTGCCAGTGCCTTTGCCTCCAACTGAATTGTCAGTCATCTCTTCTGAGTCTTCAGACTTGGAACATCCAGAAGTTAAAGGCTCCTATACCGAATATAAGCCCTTTGGAGGTGATTCACCTCAGCCCTTCTCTCAGGTTGAACTTAATGATCTGACTAGCGATCTGGGCCTTTTGAAAGAGGCAGCTGAATTATTGGGCTCCAAATTGAAAGAAAAAACTTATTGGCAAAAGGAACCTCTTTTTATTGGTACAGGAATCGAGAAAAAAGAAATTTGTTAAGTACTTTGAGGAAGAGGAGAACTTGGTCTATTGTTCTGATGTTCCCGGATTGATGAGCAAATTTAATATCACATACAATATAGATGAATGGAGGCTGTTTATAGATTCATCAAAAAGAAGCCTGAAAGCTGTCCTTCTTCATCACGGAAGCCAGTATGTATTTGTACCAGTTGGACACACGGCGCATTTAAAAGAATGCTATGAAAACCTTGCTATCGTCCTCAACAAAATAAAATATGCCGGCCACGGTTGGACCATTTGCGGTGATTTGAACATTATCTCCATGCTTCTTGGTCAACAAGGTGGATATATAAAGTTCCCATGTTTCATTTGTGAGTGGGACAGCCGTGATAAGACTCAACATTGGGTCAAAAGAGAATGGCCGAAAAGACAAAATCTTGAACCAAGCACCAAGAATGTGATTCGGAACAGCTTAGTTAATCCAAAAAAAGTTATTGTCACCCCCTCTGCATATAAAATTAGGTGTAATGAAGCAGTTTGTCAAGGCTATTCCAAAAAATGGCAATTGTTTAAAATACCTGTGCAAAAAGTTTCCAGGTTTATCCGAAGCCAAATTGAAAGAGGGAATCTTTGTTGGTCCAGATATCCACAAGCTTATGAAGGATAAAGAATTTGAGACTAGCATGACAACAAAGGAAAAAGAAGCTTGGGTTGCCTTCAAAGATGTCGTCAGTAAATTTCTGAGTAATTACAAGAATCCTGACTATAAAGCAATTGTTATGAATATGCTGGACAAATTTCAAACGTTGGGTTGCTCCATGAGTGTCAAAATACATTTCCTTTACTCACACGTGGACTTTTTCCTCGAAAATTTGGGATCAGTCAGCAAAGAACAGGGTGAAAGGTTCCACCAAGACATCAAGGAAGATGAGACAAGGACATGCTCGCCAACTACTGTTGGAGGTTAGCATGAGATAGGCCTGAGATTGAACATAAAAGAAGAACGTCAAAAAGAAGTTACAAAGGAAAAAGAGTATGTACTTAAATATAAGTTGTTTTTTTTGTTTTTTGCTCAGTTTAAAATTTGTTCCAAACTTTCATGTACACATACATAATATTTGCTCCTCTTGGTCAATCGTCTATTTTATTTGTTACCTTAATAAAAACAAATTAAAATAGTATGTTGGTGATTTTCTTCTTCTGTATTCTTCTCTTGTATTTTTCAAAAACTTCAATTTCGCAGGCCTGTGTAATTAATATGTTGTACTCATAATAACATGAAATGCATATATATATCTTAACTGCCTATGTTTTAAGACCAAGGAAAAGAAAAAGCTTAGTAGGCAAAATCCGGTTCCTAGTAATTACAAAGAAGAAGATAAACCCTAGTAAAGCTATTAAGTTGGATGGAGAAGAGCAGAGAAAGGTAGTGTGTGTATATAATATATTGGAAGCGTGATTGAGGTAAAGGGTGGGAGTAGAGAGGATCTAATAAGAGGGCAGCAGGGGGAGTGGTTCTATAGGTGTGTAAGAGACTTCTTTTGGAGAAGATAAGTTCTGTATATGGCGTACGTACTTTGTACCCAGTCATATATACAGATGAAATATGAACATGAATGTAAGAGACTAGGCAAGTGGAGGTCATGGGGATTAAATTTGTGAGAAGCATGTTAACTGTCAAGAGAAACAGGATAAGGAATGCAGTAAACCAGGAAAGAGCGGGGACACAGAGAGTACATGAGAAAGTGGAGTAAACAAGGCTTAGATTGTATTGTCATGTAATGAGGATGGAAAAAGAGAGAATACCAAAGAGAAAGAAAATGATGGAAATGAAGTACATACAGGAAAAAGACCGCAAGAGAGACCATGAAAGAGATGGGAGGAGCAGATAACAGAAAGCGTGGAATTGAAAGGAAGACTGAAGCATTTTACTAAATTGACCCAGGCACAAGCTGGAAACAATTATTGATGATGATGATGATGTGAATCTGAAGGCAATTAATGTATAAGAATTTATGTTAACCATTTTCATTCTTACTGGGATTTTTATTATTAGGGATTATTTAGTACAGGTACTCCTCCCTTAACAACCTAGTTCCGTGCCTATAACTTGGTCACTAAGCGAGGAACTTGATTTTTTTTTACTAAAGAAAAGCTCTAAAGGAAACTCTAACTTGATAACTTTTTTAAATTTGTATTTCTTACTTCTTATTACAAACGTTAAAATGAAATTATAATAATGTACCAATTTTTTTAAGTTAATTTTAAAAAAAGTCAGCTTAATATGTCTTTTAGTCATTGAATCTTTTAATGAGTAATTTGGAGTCATCATCATTCTACGTCCACACTTGCCACCTCACCGCTGTTACTCTAATTATACAGGTTGTATCTCAGACAAAACTGTTGAAACCATCAATGGCATGCTTTAATGTTTCAGTCAATTCTTCACCTTTGCGTGCCTTCAAAGTCTCAAAGATACTGCATGCTTTTCCTTTTTGCTCACACATTATTCTATGGGGTGCACAGATATGTTAAAATTTAGGAATGAAATACCGAGATCGCGGAAATCTCGAATGCTCTGTTTACTACTGTAAGAATGACAGACTGCGGGAACAAGATTATGTAGTAGGAATGGAAAAGATAACTTGATATATCAATATATTTACAACAAAAATCGATACAGTATTTATATTGATATTTGCTAAACAATTTGCTTTGTTGATATATTTAGAACATGTAAATCAATTATAAACTAAATTATTTTTTCCCTCAAATTTTATTAAATGGATCTATTTTTTACTACTTTTACTAACCTTGACGGCTGTTTTCAACAGATAAATAATAAAACCTTAAAAAGTGAAAAGTGGCAAAGGATAGCATAAAATAACAACCAACAGAGAGCGGAAAAGATGGTCATAGGTCCGAGTGGTTGTTAGGTGAGAAGTATCTGTATACACTTTCTGATCTAATGGTCATATTAACACACAATTTAAAAACTAAATTAACCTTAGAACAGAGACAACATCCATCCCCTGCATGTCTGCCTTCTGAGCTAAGGGTCCTGGATTCAATTCCCGACATGACCGAAAAATTTATCATTGATGAAATCTGGAATTACTCTTTCACAAGTAATAAATTAACAGCTGGGAACTGGATGTCGTGCCTGTAATAGACTTACGTTAGATTATAAGGTATATGAAGCTAAGACAGGCTTAGCCAGCCAGCCAACCTGAGCTAAGGTGTTACATCTGATGCTACCAATTAGTGTGTGATTAACATTTTAGTTTATACATGCAACGGAGATTGCCACTCAGAAGGATTAATAAAAATATAAAAGGAGACTGCTAGAATTACTTCTAGAAGTAAAAGGAGACTGCCAGAATTACTTCTAGAAGTAGCTCTCCATGTTGGCATGTCCTCTCTGTGTTATGTTGAAATGTCATAATATATCTAAGCTTATGATGTATGCATAAAGCATATACTGCAGTGAAATTATTTTTCAGCTCTAAAGTGATCCTATAAACGTTACCAATCACAAATGAAATAAGATTGGTTATATCATAAAAACAATAAGCAGGAGATTATAATTTGTTTAGTAACTAATAAAATATATGTAATATTTTGTTTTAGAAAAAAGCTGACATTATACTTAATTTAATTACCTCATAGAATATATTTTAGCAAAAATTAAATATGTTGCACTAAACAAAAATTTTAAGATGATATAAAAGGCTGTCTTACAGAAATGGTTGCCTGGACCTGCATAGTGATGTCCTTTATAAGCTGCAAACAGACCAGGGTTGATTCCAATCTGTAGAAAAAATAAGTTTATAAAATATAGTAATAGAATTTAGCTAATTGGTAACACAAATGTTAATTGAGTAGGGATTTTAATTAAAAATACTTATAATAACTAGTTGCATTAAAATGATTAAGCATACAATAAAAGATACAAGATTAACAATGTTTTAAAACAGGAGTTTTAATTGATTATGGATGAGAAAAGTTAAATTTAGAAGGAGTGTATCCAGATTTGTGTGGAGAGAATGGAAAACCATTTAGGAAAAATTACATGCAGTACACCTAACCGGGATTCAAACACCAAACTCCCCGTCATTGGTAGTCCAATCTATTGTGAGAGTGATGCCTTAGACCATTCGGCCACCGATGGGGTTCTGAGTGAGAATAGAAATCAAAAACTTGTAAGCCAATGTATTTTTATTTTTTCAAACAATGAGAAAAGGACTTCGAAAATAAAGTACTCATATTTCATATTCTAAAAGAATACTGGTACTTACAATAATGATATCCAAATTGAGAGTTAAATGATCTGGAAGTGTTCTTTTAGAGACTTCTTCTTCAGGCATCCCATTGAAACGATCATGCTTCTTTCTTTCCTTATAAACCGGAGGAAATTTTTCATTTTTTAACCTTTTCTTCATTAATAAATCTGAATTCATCATATTTTCAGCATCTTCTAATCTAAAATCAATCCAATTATATTATCACTGTTAGTGCAAGTTTTTAACTAATAAATAATAAAAATAAATAATTGTAAATGTTATTTTTCTATGATAATGACTATTTTCTCTATAACACAACACACTTGAAAACAAAAATTTTTTTGAAAAAATACCATGTTTTTCCCCCACTGTATTACTAATGTCCATATGGTATTAAACAATGCAATATAGATTTTAAGTTTTCATCTATTTAAGATTACATTAGTAAATATTTTCTGTAGCTTTATTTTATTAGCATCTGAACCTCTGTTTAGACACAGTCTTTTTTTACCACGCATCAAATACCATAGCTTTGATTATTAATTTCATACAAATGTTCTCTTACTTGATTATAGTCTCATTTTATTTTTTTTGTTAGCCCTTCTTCTGAAATTTAAGTCAAGGCCTCAAAATCATTCTTGAATGTGTGTAAGTCAGAATTTCAAGGAGTAAGCTTAAAATTCTGTTTTGCTCCTGAATTTTAATTGCAATTTAAATTTTTTCTTTAAGGCTGTTGATTTAGTTTTGGTATTCAATACTAAAATTGTCAAAGTATGTACATGACTCTTTTCCCTATACTTCCGATGTATAGATTTCATAAGATTTACTCAATTTAGCAAAAACCAATTCTTCAATTTTTGATTCATTATTCCTTAAAAATGGGTTTCTAAAATCAGTGAAGAGTTTTTGTACTTAAGTGAACAAAATTTAAGGGTGAAGGTGAGATAAGTAGTTTAGAATAAGTGCACCAGCTAAATTATGGAAATAAAATGGGAGAATCATAGTGTTAGATAACATCTGGAAAAACACCCTTAGTGCACTTGACTGGGCTTCGAGTGTGAGTGTGTGTGCATATATTTATATATGCTGTATGACTGTTCTGAGTCTTCAATAATGAACACTGTAGTTTGTTAGATTACTCTGTAAAGACTAGAAGAAAACAATCCTTTACCAGCACGCAGGCAGAATGGGTATTTGACAAAATATAGGTTTACCAAGAAAAGAAGGGGAAGGCCAAAGACAATAAGAACAACTTGGATAGGCAATACCAGACGTTAGCTCAAGTTACTTTTAAGACCTATAATTCAAACCAAAGCTATTTTAATATTAAACACAATAAAAATATTAGATTTTGTTAAATAAAAAGTTGGATTTTAATATTAAGTCAGTAAATAAAAGGCACCTTCAAACAAAAAAGGACAGAAAAAATATCTCCTCAAACTTTAATGGCCTAATTATCTGGATATAAAAATTACAGATAAATTACAAATTCTTAAATTTTAAATATTTGCCTTCGGTCAAAATGTTAATCCTATTATAGCCAAGTCAAACCCATATTTTACTTCTTCTTTACCAATGATCTTTGATGGAGTAAAATATTTTTTATGTACTATATACTTTGTTTTGTTATAGGAATATTAGGAATAAAAGTATAATAGTGGAGTTGGTACTATTTTTTCTGGCAAATTCAAGCAAAGAACAATGTCATCTGCTTGTAAGTAAAAAATGTGTATAGTTTCACAATCGTTAATTTTCATTGAATGAACATAATTAATGACCATCTAAAAGGGGCACGTAATTAATTTAAATAAAAGATTCGAATTAGTTTTATTTTGCATGTGTACTTGTATTTAAAAAATGCTACAATGAACTTTAAACATGTTTTGAAGTTAGTTTTAACATGCTAAGTAAAAGTACTTTAAAAATCATGATACTTCTGTGCCTCAACTTAATAGTGAAAATTTAAGTTTACACATAAATAAACCAGGTAGACATTTTCAACAGAAACTTTTGAAACCTACCCCTCGGGGATTTTCTTCTTGCGACCTTGTTTATTTGGCATGTTTTGTAAAACCACTGCCGGTGGTCGAGGTTGAGGAATTGGCGTAGGGTCATCATCCACAAAGCTGTAGGGATCCTCAAGAGGTTCACACTTGATTCCCATGCTACCAGCAATGTGAATGTGGTTCATCATTTTATGGTTGTCTGCCTGTGACCGAAGTTCCAAGCCACCACTTGTTTCATAGCCATCATCGCGAGGCTCTTGTTTCACTATACCATCAGAGAAGGCTGACCTTCTATTTAAACAAAAGAACAACATAAATCAATGAGGTTTCAATTTTGAAATTTGACTCATCTTAGAAATATTTAAGACAGTTTTAAAATGTAAAAAGTTAGTGCAACACATTAGTGAAAATTTAAGTTTACACATAAATAAACCAGGTAGACATTTTCAACAGAAACTTTTGAAACCTACCCCTCGGGGATTTTCTTCTTGCGACCTTGTTTATTTGGCATGTTTTGTAAAACCACTGCCGGTGGTCGAGGTTGAGGAATTGGCGTAGGGTCATCATCCACAAAGCTGTAGGGATCCTCAAGAGGTTCACACTTGATTCCCATGCTACCAGCAATGTGAATGTGGTTCATCATTTTATGGTTGTCTGCCTGTGACCGAAGTTCCAAGCCACCACTTGTTTCATAGCCATCATCGCGAGGCTCTTGTTTCACTATACCATCAGAGAAGGCTGACCTTCTATTTAAACAAAAGAACAACATAAATCAATGAGGTTTCAATTTTGAAATTTGACTCATCTTAGAAATATTTAAGACAGTTTTAAAATGTAAAAAGTTAGTGCAACACACAGGTATAGTTAAAATACAGCAGACATTAGATAATTTTATCTAAGCAGTAAATGCCTCTATATGATTTTAGTGGTTTATCTTAATATGTCAATAATCACCCCTTCTTACCCCAAATCATTTCTTTCAACATTCCTAGCTACTCGGGGATTCATAATTACTCGGGGATAGAAGTGATCCCATTCAGATATTTCAATTATTTATTTTTAGAGAATTTAATGGTTTTTCTAATAATTATTTGACTTATTCAATGTTTGTTAATATATGATCCAGAAACATCAAGGTCATAAATTGTTACCAACAAGTACTGATAAGCGCTCCTTTCTCATTTATTTTATATATGGAATTTCGAATGTGGGTTGTGTAACCCATGCCATTTCCACTTCAAGCTCGTGAATTCCTGAATTAAATTAGTTAAATGCAGGCATAGACTTTATGCTAGTTAAAAACAGTTTCCTTTTGTTTATAAATTGGCTGTTAAGTTGAATGGGTAGTTTATAAAGGCTCTCATAGTTTCATTCTACATGAATGTTTTAGGTTCTTGTTAAATATTAAGAATTTGAACAAAAATTATATGGAGATACTTCAAGTGTTACAGTGAAGTTTTTGCAGGCCACTACTGATAAACTGATAATTCTGCCCCTCCCCCTTTATTTAAAAAATAATTCAAACTCACTGGAGCACCCAGCAGATATAGCTCAAACCAGATAATGGTGGAATCGAGACCAGTAAAACGATTTTATCATATTTAAAAAAATATTGTAAAAGGATTTTAACTAGTGTTAATAAAATTCTTGTTTTAATTAAGTTCAGATATTTAGTAGCGGTTTTTTATTTTAATAAAATTTTATTCAAATCAAGACTGTGGAGTCAGTACACTAAGCCTCCGACTACTATTTTTTCTGCTATCGGACTCTTGAATCCTTCATAAATTGCTAATGTATAATTAGTAATAACATATTGACAGCAGTAAAATGTTCCATAGCAGATTACTTTATGGGAAGTTTCTTTGGCATTACGAATTTATATTTGAATAAATTTGTCAATCCAAATCTTTGCAAATATTTGTCATAAAGAATAGAAAAAAGTATAAAATTAAAAGGATATATTTACCATATATTATCATAATATTTTAAGTTTTCACTTTTAAGTCAGTCTGTCATTTTTACAGACTTCGACTCCGCACAATACCGCTTCCGATTCCAACCTAAATTGCTTCCGGCTCAGACTCCACAAACCTGATTAAAATTATGTGTTTTGAGTTGTTATATGTTTTTGTCCCTTCAAATTATGGCATTAATATTAATAGCAAATGTCTAACTAAAGTAAAATGGTTTGGAAATAAACAAATAAAGTGATCAATATGTATGTACTTTCTAGTGTTGCATCCAGCAATGTTTACCTTGTTTGGAACCACATAGCCCCAGTGATGAGTCGTCAATAGGGCACTCGGGGAGCTAATTCTAAAGCTGATAACCTGATAAGTTATATGAGATAGCCCACCAAGTAGTTGTGCTTTCCGTGCAGTGTATACTAAAACTATTTTTTTTTTAAAGTTGGGTACCATTAGAATTTTACAGAGATAATATATTTACTTAGTTTTTAATTTAAGGATATTATCCATAAATTAAAAACTAAGCATACATCTTAAATATATGCAACTAAGAGTCAAATAATATTATTTGCTTACTATGAACCATCCTAAAGTATGTGGGATTCTGGTAGAAAATAAGGAATGATGTTCGTTTAAGAAACTGAAAAATGTTATACGCCACAAATTTGGTTAAATCGAAATCCTAACATTTTTTGACTAGTGGGCTATTTACACTGTTAAAATCTCTTATCACCCAAGAGTGTCATCATATTTTTGAAACAATCTACATTATTTAATGAGAATATGTCTTGATAGAAAGATGCTAGGGTTAAAACAATTTGTTAACTGTATGGCATGCACAATTATTAAGTGTCCAGCCAAACTATAATCTAAAATTCCCCGACTTCTCCAACTTTTCCAGAGCCCATTTTATACTTTTCCAGTCACTATACATATATTATGAAAATTATTTTACTAATATCACAACTTGATGAAATATTTCTATACATATGGGCTACAATTTCTGAAATTGTGTCACACTATAAAGGGATTAAAGGATATCAGCCATTGTTTGACTGATAAGGTAGTACTATCTACCATATGTTTCAGTGAGATCACATTGAGACATTAAAATATCACCTTTTATATGTATTATTAGGTGTTATTTCTTAAGACAGATCCAGTACATTTGTCAGTGAACTTATTAGATTGCCAATGTGCCCTGTCCTCTGCCTCCTCCTTCCTAAGCTCCTATTTCCCTCAACATTTCCTTCTATGATGTCATGCAGAAAACCGTTCCTCCTAAGGATGTGTCCGATCCAGATTGTTTGTATCCAAGAATCACATCCAAAATTGTTCTTTTCTCACCCACTCTTTTTATGACTTCTTCATTTGTCCCCTGTCTGTCTGTCCACCTGATTTTCTAGGGTCTTCTACACCAGATTTCAAAGCTCTTAAAGTACATACATACAGTTTAAAATTGTTGCAAAACCCCACATTTATTAATTTCTGCTGTCTATAACGTGATTGAATTTTCACATATGTGCATAGACATGCCTCAACTTTGGCTAAAGATGTGCTGTAGAAGGGTGGTGAGTTGCAAAAATCACATGTTGACTTTGAGAATTAAAATAAGTATGCTTAACTGTGTTAAAAGATATTTGTGGTGATAATTAATGGGAAGAAAAGTGTCATTTTGACTAAAGTAAATAAAAGTAGCATACTCTTTTAATGAACATGTGAAAATTCCAAAAATTTGATCAAATTCCTTGACGTTTCCCTGACTAAGCAAATTTCGTGACTTTTCCCTGTTTTTCAGGTATATTAGCAGTGAGAAATTGTTGTATCTCACATTTGAGAGTTAGGACATATTGTAAGAAACAACATTGTTTATTTCACTGGGACTTGTGACACCCAATTACCTTTGACTGGAATAATATATGGGAAGTTTCTTTGGCATTACGAATTTATATTTGAATAAATTTGTCAATCCAAATCTTTGCAAATATTTGTCATAAAGAATAGAAAAAAGTATAAAATTAAAAGGATATATTTACCATATATTATCATAATATTTTAAGTTTTCACTTTTAAGTCAGTCTGTCATTTTTACAGACTTCGACTCCGCACAATACCGCTTCCGATTCCAACCTAAATTGCTTCCGGCTCAGACTCCACAAACCTGATTAAAATTATGTGTTTTGAGTTGTTATATGTTTTTGTCCCTTCAAATTATGGCATTAATATTAATAGCAAATGTCTAACTAAAGTAAAATGGTTTGGAAATAAACAAATAAAGTGATCAATATGTATGTACTTTCTAGTGTTGCATCCAGCAATGTTTACCTTGTTTGGAACCACATAGCCCCAGTGATGAGTCGTCAATAGGGCACTCGGGGAGCTAATTCTAAAGCTGATAACCTGATAAGTTATATGAGATAGCCCACCAAGTAGTTGTGCTTTCCGTGCAGTGTATACTAAAACTATTTTTTTTTTAAAGTTGGGTACCATTAGAATTTTACAGAGATAATATATTTACTTAGTTTTTAATTTAAGGATATTATCCATAAATTAAAAACTAAGCATACATCTTAAATATATGCAACTAAGAGTCAAATAATATTATTTGCTTACTATGAACCATCCTAAAGTATGTGGGATTCTGGTAGAAAATAAGGAATGATGTTCGTTTAAGAAACTGAAAAATGTTATACGCCACAAATTTGGTTAAATCGAAATCCTAACATTTTTTGACTAGTGGGCTATTTACACTGTTAAAATCTCTTATCACCCAAGAGTGTCATCATATTTTTGAAACAATCTACATTATTTAATGAGAATATGTCTTGATAGAAAGATGCTAGGGTTAAAACAATTTGTTAACTGTATGGCATGCACAATTATTAAGTGTCCAGCCAAACTATAATCTAAAATTCCCCGACTTCTCCAACTTTTCCAGAGCCCATTTTATACTTTTCCAGTCACTATACATATATTATGAAAATTATTTTACTAATATCACAACTTGATGAAATATTTCTATACATATGGGCTACAATTTCTGAAATTGTGTCACACTATAAAGGGATTAAAGGATATCAGCCATTGTTTGACTGATAAGGTAGTACTATCTACCATATGTTTCAGTGAGATCACATTGAGACATTAAAATATCACCTTTTATATGTATTATTAGGTGTTATTTCTTAAGACAGATCCAGTACATTTGTCAGTGAACTTATTAGATTGCCAATGTGCCCTGTCCTCTGCCTCCTCCTTCCTAAGCTCCTATTTCCCTCAACATTTCCTTCTATGATGTCATGCAGAAAACCGTTCCTCCTAAGGATGTGTCCGATCCAGATTGTTTGTATCCAAGAATCACATCCAAAATTGTTCTTTTCTCACCCACTCTTTTTATGACTTCTTCATTTGTCCCCTGTCTGTCTGTCCACCTGATTTTCTAGGGTCTTCTACACCAGATTTCAAAGCTCTTAAAGTACATACATACAGTTTAAAATTGTTGCAAAACCCCACATTTATTAATTTCTGCTGTCTATAACGTGATTGAATTTTCACATATGTGCATAGACATGCCTCAACTTTGGCTAAAGATGTGCTGTAGAAGGGTGGTGAGTTGCAAAAATCACATGTTGACTTTGAGAATTAAAATAAGTATGCTTAACTGTGTTAAAAGATATTTGTGGTGATAATTAATGGGAAGAAAAGTGTCATTTTGACTAAAGTAAATAAAAGTAGCATACTCTTTTAATGAACATGTGAAAATTCCAAAAATTTGATCAAATTCCTTGACGTTTCCCTGACTAAGCAAATTTCGTGACTTTTCCCTGTTTTTCAGGTATATTAGCAGTGAGAAATTGTTGTATCTCACATTTGAGAGTTAGGACATATTGTAAGAAACAACATTGTTTATTTCACTGGGACTTGTGACACCCAATTACCTTTGACTGGAATAATAAAAAATTTGATTTTGTCTCTTGTACACTTATAAATTGTGGGTTAAGACAAGTTGTGTTTCATGGTCGATAAGATGTCTACTATTTTAAACAAGTGAGTAGGTCTGATAGTGTCATGGGAAACAATACGTCATGTGAATATTTGTAAAAAACAAGATCCCAGTCGGGTCTGCTGAGGGTGGTTTTTCCTAAACAGTTTTCCATTCTCCTCCCAGAAAATGCATGTAGATTACCTATAAAATGGTTCCTTCCTCAACCCTAATCCTTTGGAGTAACTATCATATATGTGAATAACTTAACAGGTAGTAAGATGGGATATATATATGCAAGTGTTCCTGCTACAGGGGGGTTATATCTTGACCAATAAAACACTGCTCATAACACAACCTAGCATGTATTTCATGCACAGCAGGAGCTTTAAACATTCCTCACCTTATCTCTGATGAGAAATGCTTTTAACACGAGGCAGGATATTTTCCCTGTGACAGGCTTCTAACACATTTAAGCAAACTTTGTTTAAACTTGAATGTGGCAGGCTTTTAGTGCACTACAGGATCCTAATGCTGCAACTCCTCTACCTTATCTAACCAATTAATCTAAAAGGAAGTATAGGTACAGATTCATTCATTGACAAAATCAAGGCTGTATTAAGGTAGCAAAACTAACTGACACACAGATAAAAAAAAACATACATCTAGATCCATTTAAGGTAATGCCCAAAGTCAGTTGTCTTTCTTGTCCATGAGTGTGATAATAGGAAACGTAAGAAGTGTACTTAGGTTTGCACTTGCATGTCCTAAGTTGATTGGTATTTTCTGAAATTTGAGTTGTTAAAACATCATTTTGTATTACTTCACCTAGAAAACAGTTTTTAATAATTCCAAACAATAATAAAATACCATAAAGAATGAACAAACTATTCAAATGAGTAGGTGTTTGATTGGACTGATGTGAATAGTGAATCTGAGGAGTAATAAAATAATTAGATAATTTGGGTTCTGGAAAACATTTTATATAAAATTTGTTTAAGTTGTATCTGTTTATGTTTGACGCTCAGTTTGTTGTTAGAAAAAAGCTTGGACTGCATTTTGATTGTATGCAATTAAGGGTAATGAGAAGCACTAAATGATTTTGGTAAGAAACGCTTTGTGGAAGAACATTTGTCCTCCTAAAATACTACAATACAGTAGGATTCTGTTACTAAATAAGGCCTTCCAGAAAAGGCTTTATAACAAAGATAATGGTATATCTATAAAAACATTCAGAGGCCTATATAATGATAAGGGTGGGCCAATATAAATTATTAATCCAATCACCAGTCAATCATGGCACAATCGGTTAGACCGAGAGGCTGATTATTAATCTGATCATCATCGGCTGATTATGGTATGGATGGTTTAGCCAAGAGAAAGAAAGTATGAAAAAGAGAAGCTCAATTTAAAGGGTGGAAGTACCAAAAAAAAGTTCATGACTACTGGACTGCTCATATAATTCTTCACCTTGATTACTTTTTGAGGTATTTTGTTATATTTGGAAGAAGGTACAGGAAAGGTGGATAGAAATATATTACTGAAATTTAACTAAGCTGATTTTACAACATAATAAGTAAACTTATATCAGAAATTGGGATTATTTTTCATATGTTTGGTTTAAACCAGTCAACCCTACTTATTTTATAAATATCTATTGATTACCATGTTTAAATACTTTTAAGTTATTAATTTTGTCACTATCACTAATGTTTGGATAGAGTATATTATTTAAAATATAAATAATTATATTAATTGTTAGCTACTCTTCATGGAAAACATGAAAACAAAGAGAATATTAGCCGTTGAATAACTTTGTGCTAGTTTTGAAATAATTATAATTATTAATAAATGATCATGAGCATTTTAGATTTATGTCAACCTTGTATACCTTGTACTTGCTCCTCCCCTGTTTTAAAAAAGCTGCCAGAGTATATTTATATTTTTGCTGAAAGTTTGATTAACAAAAAAGTGTGTATATTCAGAAATTATGTTTGGTGTTTTGTATACTTGCTTTGTAATATTGTAAGGAAAATAAACCATATGACCGACAACAAATGATCAGCCAAGCCCTACTCTTGGATAGCTTAGTGGTCAGAGCATTGTCATACTAAGCCAAAAGTCCCGGGCTCAATTCCCGTGTCAAGGTGTCATTTTTCAATTTTCAGAATATGATATTTAGATGCGGCTACAACTGTAACTAACAACTATATTAGCTTTGCAATTTAAGCCACCTCCTTAAAAGGCTTATATTTTATTTAAGACCGAGGTCCATTGTTTTTTTCTAAACCAATATAAATTGTAATAATCTGTTATTTTAAATTCAATAAAATAAGTTCAAGTGATTAAACAGTTTTTCAGATAGTTTGATATTATTAAATTAACTACAATGCAAAATTAATGTGTCGTACCAGTATCTGTTTTTGTAATAAAGAGATATTTCTCAAAATAGGCTTATTTAAAATGAACACCTGGAAATGAAAATCAAGCCCAGTTCCTTAGACAGTGGTGGAGCAATGGTACAGGTTGGTTATATGTGCAGTTTTTTTTAGATTAATTAAAAATTTAATATAGAATAGGCAAAAGCAATCAAAATGTCTTGATGCTTTTAACATTTTTTTAATGAAAATATCTGCCAAACTATAATATATGCAGAACCAATGCCTAAAATATATAGGCTATGCATGCAAAGCATCTGAAAACAGGAAACCCGCTTTGAGCCCATTCATGGTGGTGACACTGTGATAGGTGAGCCTAGCACCTCAAACTGTGTATCCACTGGTGGCGGTATAAAAACAAAAGTTTGTACGGTGTATACAAGGGCACTAGAAGTTATAAACTTTGTTCCCTTTTAATAAACAGTTGGCCCACTTTGGTGGCCAAATGGTGTAAGGTGTCACTCTCTCAATAGACTGTGAAGCGTCACACTCTCAATAGACTGTGAGGCATCACACTCTCAATAGACTGGACTGCCAATGATGGGGAGATCAGGGTTCGAACACCGTCGGATGTAACGAGGGTGGTTTTTCATTCATGGTTTTCCATGCTCCCTTTATGGATATGCAGGTGCACTTCCACTAAATTCAACCTTCCTCACTATCACGATAGCGTAATTAGTGAATATGCATAGCTCAAATGGGTAGTTAGAGGTGCGCTAAACAAAATAATGGCATGAGTGGGCTTTAAGAGGAAACGTGGGGGTAGCATCATGATATGCCCTGAGAGCTACGCAGATTTACAGTGAAAATAAAATTAGTGAAGGAAGAAACAGTAGTCAGATGATCATAATTTTTCTTTGTCTCAATCATCAAAAGTAAAAATTTAAACACATTAAAAGAGACAG
>CABFVX010004455.1:28072-51973 GCA_902151425.1 Timema shepardi | reverse complement strand
CCTCCCTCATGTAACACCATGTAGACATTATAGCCCCCTCCCTCATGTAACACCATGTAGACATTATAGCCCCCTCCCTCATGTAACACCATGTAGACATTATAGCCCCCTCCTTCATGTAACACCATGTAGACATTAGAGCCTCCCGTCGCTCGCTTTCAACAGTTTTTCATGGTTTATATATGACCTCTAAAGAGCCCCTCGCTAGACTAACATTAAGCTGGATTGACAATTCTGGTGATGAAGGACCGCTGCCGTCCCAGTCCATTAGGAGGGAACTCTTAATGAGATTCAAGTGGGAGAGCCGACATACCCTTCACTCGAAAGGACGGGGAGTTTTCCTAATATAATGGTTTGAGAGTGGCTATCTGCCATGTGCTTACCCATCGTCTTGCAAAGTATCCACCTTCCTCGCCCTAAGCCCTTCAGTCTTATTATTAAACGTGTGGCATGGCCAAAACTACCAGGGGAAATGGTCACTATCGACATTTAACTATCGGATATTTGTGTGACTACTGATCGGAAAAGGCTTGGTGATTACCACTGATGATTTCAATGGGGATTTAAGATGTTGAAGTTGATCCCAATGGTGTATCACATTGGTCTGCCTAAATGGCCGGGTCTGTAAAGTATCAGCTCAGGATAGTATCAATTCCAACTTTTATTAAATAACCAAAACATGGTAGAAATTCTTAATTGTACCCTCGTCTTACTCAAATATAAACATTGAATGTTGTATTTGCCCAACTTATATCTGTCAGAGGTCAAGTTAGGTTGAGTCTAGCATTTGTGGGTAGAGATCCAGTGACCTTAACTTTGTTATAATATATATACAATGTTTTCCCTTATGTTCTGTTCAATAAAACAAAATGGCGGGATGTGAAATATATCCACAAATACTAATAAAACTACACGAATAGTTGTTGAATAGATGAACATGAGTCATAAATGCATGCTGTGCTACAACTTTAATATTTAAACCATCAGTTAAAATAATTAACAGTAACCATGTTTGGAAATAATACTACAGTAGTAAGTGTATTCCTTTCGATTGTTTACAAAATATTATAATACTATCCAAGAAGTTTGTTTTTATTCAGCTCTAATGGAAGGAAAGTCTGATGCACGTGTCAACTCATGTTTGATCATTCTTTAACAAATGCTATCCTGATATCAATCGAAGATAACTGTCTTCCCTCGCTGGTAAGTAATGGGTACACCCCGGTGGAATGTCGCCAAGAAGACTATACCTTGTGTTGTCTGTTGACAGGAACGAGCAGGAGGGTTCCTTGGTTGTCGACAATGGGCCTGTAGTGACCAAGAGAGCCCCAGGACATCTCCGACAACTTAATACCAACACTGGGCTCTATATAGGTAATACATTCACTAAGGTTACTTACACTTAAATTTGGCAAAATATATATCCACTCCGTCTCCTTACCATGACTATCACTATAACCCTATCTTAAAAGTTAAACCATAGTGGAACCAACCAAGGTCTTTTCCTTGAATGATTACACTATGATCCTATATTTGAGAATAACACAAGATAATATTGCCACCTTACAGGGAAGATGAATAGCACAGTAAGTTTTACCAAAATATCATAATATGCCAACGATAAATAAATAGATAAATAGGTCCATATGAGTGATTAATTTTTAAATATAACACACATACATACCTAATCACACTGTTCACTTACAGGGTAGGCAATAAACTGTGCATATAGCTCAAAAACTCTGTATTTAATCTATTTTAACTAACTTCCTCTACACTTCTCTATCCTTGCATATACCCTTTGCTTCAACAAAATCTGTACACCAAGTTATACATGCTATTTTATTCTTAAAACTCTTGGTATTTCTTTCTCTTTTTAACACATTCGTCTACAACATTTAGCCAAGTCTTACAAGGCATACCCCATTCTTTTTATCCACACACTTTACATTGATATATTTGCTTCTTCACTCAATAAACACTCATCCTATATATCTTAAAAGTTTAAGCATATAAAAACTTGTTCAGAATACTGACTGGCCAATCCAATGGGAAGAGACCACTGGGGAGACCTGGACGCAGATGGGAGGATAATATTATAATGGACCTTAAAGAGATAGGGTTTAATGAGGTGGACTGGATAAAACTAGCTCAATATAGGGATATTGTGTAATTAGTTAGGCTGGATAGAACTAGCTCAATATAGGGATATTGTGTAATTAGTTAGGCTGGATAGAACTAGTTCAAGATAGATATAGGGTGTAATGAGGTGGACTGGATAGAACTAGCTCAATATAGAGATATTGTGTATTGAGGTAGGCTGAATAGAACTGGTTCAAGATAGGGTTAGGATGAAACAAGGTGGACTGTATATAACTAACTCAAGAAAAGGATAGATTGTAATGAGGTGGACTGGATAGAACTAGCTCAATATAGGAACAGGGTGTAATGAGGTAAACTAAATATAACCAGCATAAGATAGAGATAGGTTGTAATGAGGTGGACTAGATATAACTAGTTCAAAATAGAGATAGGGTGTAGTGAGGTGGACTAAATATAACTAGTTTAAAATAGGGATAGGGTGTAATGAGGGGGACTGGATGGAACTAGCTCAAGATAGGGTTAGGATACAATGAGGTTGTCTGGATATAACTAGTTCAAGATAGGGATAGGGTGTAATTAGGGTGACCGGAGGGACCTAGCTCAATATAGAGATAGGTGGCATATTTTTGTAAGTGGCAACAAACTATTTTTGGAGTTCCTAATAACATAGCGTAAGTAAGTCCAAGCATTGTGTCTTACTACTTATTGGGGCTATACTTAAATGTATTAGTTAAGTGATTGTTTTAGGGATAAATAAGGTTTAATTTAAGAATAAATGCACCAACATGTGTGTGGAGGGAGAGCAGAAAATCATATAGGAAAATAAAATCCACTCACTAAAGCCAACAGTGATTCGAGCCCTGATATCTCTCTTCGGCATTCTAATCTATTGTGAGAATGACATCTCTGACCATACTGCCACTGAAGAGGCTTTTTAAATAATTGAAATACACCCCATTTGAAAATATATAATATAGATACTGTAACCCTCCAACCCCTTTTTATGTATTCTTATACACATTGGTAACACACAGGTTGGTTACAAGAGAGTTTTATTTTTATTCAACAAAATGTGAAAAAAGGCTGTATGAGAGAGACATGCATGCCCAGTGTTAGGCGCCGTATCCATACACGATGGCCAAAGAATAATAATAAAACAAAATTGCGGGACGCCTCCCCAAGTTCATTAATGGCGAAACAATTTAAACAATTACGGTTAAATTGACCTTCACACAAATCTGGTGGAGATAACAATAATAATGAAGGATGGTGATAGTAAACCCTAGACTATGGTAATATCAAAAGGATATCAGCTAGTCACCATCGGCGACTCTCGATTTATCTGAGTAATAGAAAACATGTTCTAGAAAAAAGAATATCTTAACAGCGATAAATGGGCGTAATAGAAATATACAACAAAAATAGAAACATTCGTTATAGCTAGGAAAACTAACGTTAAACATTTAAACTAGAGTTAAAAGAATAAGTACGCCGACTCGCGGCCCCTGATGTAACCAACAAATAATAAATCTCCTATGTTTAACAATAACAAATAAACTTCTCATTAATAACACGAGGCATAGGATTTGGAAAAATTACAATATAATACATCCCAATGCAACACAGGACCAAAAATGGCGGTGCTCTAAAACGTAAACCCATCCGTGAAGCGGATAAAAGAGTTTTCCTATCAGACAAATGTTTTGGGTCCCACTGTGCAACAGTATTACGTTTAGCCATAGTATTTAAGCGAAATTCAGGAGACCCGGTATAAATAAATAAAGATTCGATTTATAATATAACATTCTAAGCGGTAATTTTGAATGCTTAATGCCAAACAGATCTTATAAATAAACTGAGCTAAATATATCCAAAACCAAAGTGCCACGCCTAGAGATCGTAGTGCAATGTGTACTGGCATTACAGAATTCTGCCATTATATACACACGCTTGGTGTCATATGTTCTCAAAACGTGGAAAGCAAGGATGGGTAGAGGGGTAAGGCGGGTAGCACTGTTCTGGAACATGCTCACACAGTTCAGGCATAATTCAAACGCGCGCTGAGCAATAGTTATGTTATTTTCCAATCACAGCTGTCAGCGCGCAACCAACCTGCGCATATCAACTGTCTATTATTTTCTTGGGCGAGGCACAATTAGAGGTGAGCAGCGAACTATGATCCCTCAGGTCAGTCTGAAATGAGTCGTGCCACGATGTTGTTGTGGCAGTGGAGCCTTGTCGTGACGAGTCAACTGGGGCAGAGCTTTAAGCCAAACCATCCTCTTCTTTACGTGATGTAACAAGGTAACAATACATATTTAATAAAATATGCGAAAATACCATATGTTTCCCAACCCTGGTTTAGAGTCATCCTAGGATAGCCATTGTAGTTCCAGATATTGATCTCAACCATGCTAAGAATGTCTTGGTTCCTTCCAGGGGGCATGGACAACATCAAACACTCATCGATGGACAAGTATGCGGGAGGTCTTGTGGGGTGCATCTCGGACCTCATCCTTGACACGGACTACCACGTCAAACTAGTTCAGATGTCCACTGCAGGCAGGAACATCAAGCATTGCGGCTAAAAGAGAAGCTCCACTTTCTTTCCGTGGTGCGGTGACAACAGACTGTTCCAATTGTGCAGAACCACGTAACATGCTCCTCAAGGTCCACCTGGTGCTACCTGGAACAATGCGCGGAACTATTAATTTCCTCAAACTGCTACGCATGTCCAAATTACACTATAGTTCAATTTTTACAGAGGTTAAACTTTGACAACATCTTTTGGGTTTTTAAATACAGAGTTTTGAAGTGTTTCCAGGATAAGCAGAGTTAGTTTCAACTGTACCTGTACTTGTGATATGTTATTATTCAGTGAGACACACATTGATCAGGTACCAACAATCCCATGTGAAGTAGAGCCTATGTATGATTGGTCAAATCGGGACAACGTGGGAGAGAACATATCACAGGTACAGTTTTAACAAGCTCTGCTTACTCTGGCAGCACTTCATGACACAATACACGACATGACAAGACACTACACTGCTAACATCTTTATCCATATTTCTCAAACAATAGACTGAATTAACCTTGGAACAAAACTAAATGTGCTACCTTTTCATTCGTCTGCAGGATTGTTTTCTTAGTGTGCCTCTAAGCCGTCGTTGCGCCATGGAATCTTGAAGGGTCACAACTTGTAGCCGGTGATATTCTACTCCAGGTAGTCCAAAATGTCAATGGTCAAGCACGAACATTCGTGTCAACAATCCGAATAATCAAATTAAGGCAATACAAGAAAGTACTTAAATATTTATACATTTTAGAAAATCTTTATGATATCAATTAATACACAGATTATATTATATTGTACAGGAAAAAAATAATGTATAAAATGATGAATAAATTATTAATGTATAAGTAAAGTCTGATCAAATTATAGCGCTAAAACATGCACAGCTAAATTATAAAACTCTAACAGAACTTGTATAAAGTTATAACTATACGAGCTGTTGTACTGTCTACAGATTAGAGTGATATAACTGTGTGACGTTGCAAGAATAGGTTTCTAATAAGAAGTTAATACATTGTGTTAATTAGAGATGTTTCTTTGAACGAATGAATGTGCGAGTCTTTTGTGACGATGATTGTATCATATAAAAATGTAAACTCATTTTTAAAGTGCTTTATGGAAGATGTTTTCTCATGATATTCGCTGCCTCAAAACCTATTTTGGGGAATGGCCAGTTTTCAAGAAGAGATTACATTGTAAATGTGGTATTTGTGAATCAAATAACTCGATAAAAATACAAATAGCTCGTTCTTGGCTATGTGTTGATAAAAGTGAATGTTATTAAAAACATTATAAATATATATACCACACACACTTATATCAACAGACAAAATTGTGAATATTGTGTCCATAAGTAGATAAAAGTTGTGTCTTGTGTAAAAAAAACAAATGAACAGTGTTTAAATAGTGATCTAGGGTGGTGTAATATTTTATGTTTGAAAAAAAAAGTAAGTCTGATATAGAACTTTATGCTTTTAAGAATTTCTTACGAAAAATAATGAGATGTAATCGGTGTGTGCATAGATTATATTTGATGTATTACCCAAATTATTGCTGTTCACACTGGCCCCCTCCCAACAAGGAGCCACGCTCGCCTGTTCTTATCATAAACTAACACTTCAAGCAGTTCATTTGTTCCTGATCTGTATTTTAGTGCTGTAAACACTAACACTTTCTTTCGTGGCCTTGTTGGGTATAACTTCCTCAATGTTTGTACAGCACAATATTCTTTAAAATATATATAACACCTAACATTCAAATTGTTTTGGAAAGTTACAGTTAGACATTAATATTTAATAAACATTTACAAACAAAACTAATTAACAAAATCATCAAAATAGTCGTATTTTTGCAACAATAATTCATGATATGACTATGAAACCATATGGATATAAGCTTGAAAACATATCATTTTATGAAAAACTGTGTGAACTTGTAGGAAATTAGTTTTGTATGTTATTTCTGTAAAATGTACCACAAAGAGCCATTTGATGTTTTCTTGTTGACACATATCACACCCCAAAAGCCTAAGTATGAAACATTCTGTGTGTTTTAACAAACATATAAATGGGCTATTTGAACAAAATTTAAATTTATAGAATCACATGGAATAAATAATTATATTATGATTAATATACACATATGTCAAGCTGTTTTGGCAATTAACTATCCTAATTATTTTTTAATAATTGCAGAGTATGGTGGGATCCTTAATCATCATCATCATCAACCATTTTCAGCCTGTGGCTGGGGCAGTTTAGTTCTGTCCTTTCATCATTATTTCTCCATTATTTGATCCATTCTTCTCCTATCACTTGCACACTTTGTTATCTGCTCCTCCTATTTATTTATATTGCACATTTTCTGTTATCTGCACCTCCCATCTCTTTCCCTTGCACTCTTTTTCCTAAATACTTAAACTCTATCATTAACTTAACGCAAAATAATATTTATAAATAGAGTTTTCTATTCTATAATTGACATACTCAATGATTTTAAGTTGTTGCCCAATTTATAATATTTTCTTTTAGTGATGCATATTCATATAATTTCCCTACACAAAATTAAATATAACTATGCTATTATGGATCTATAGTTAAAAATCATAATTTATCTAAATGCTCATTTGTTTGAGGAATAAATATTCAGTAAAAACAAATTTAATTGTCTGTTGGTCACACTGGGTAAGTTTCATACTTAGGCTCCGGAAGTAGGACTCAATAAACCCTGGCCCAACTACAAGAGTCAATTCTAGCTAGGAAAGTGCCACAATGCAAAAGCTTTGTTGCCTTTTTTATCTACACCCAATTCTGCTGTGACACTTCATGTATACAAAAAAAAATTAAATTACAAGTGCAAAGATGTCACATCTATAAACCTTGCCCTTGTGATTTCTAGAATTGAGCCAAATACAAATAGCGTGCCAGTCGCCAAGGACAGGTCACCATTTTTAACAATGTCTTCTTAAATGAGCAAACAAGGTATGCACCCAAACAAGCTTTGACTCAACAATCACAATTTGAGAATAACAAATTAATTTATTAAATTCAAACTTCAATAAGACTACTGAAATTATTTAATTCAATTAGATATAGTTTAAAAAAATATATCAGCAATAAAATTGTTAGGAAATTATTTTAAACATTTTATGAACCCTCATGGCTGGAATGCCCTGATTTTCAAAAAGAAAAAAATATTAATATTGTAATCAAATTAAATTTAATAAACAATTTGCCATTTGTCTGTGTATTTATGTTTATATGTGTCTCTGTTGGGTTTATTTTAAATAATTAAATAAAGGTAAGCTGTCTTATGTGTCTTGCATATTTTGTGTAGTAGTCTAAAGGAAATACTTTAATAAGACATTGTAAAATTGGGCTTGAAGGATATTTTTAATCGAGCATATGCCTCAACCATGCTTTTAATATAATATAAACTTCATAGTTAATTTATAGCAAAAAACGTGTTCTTAATTTTGGTGCGTGTACAATCATTTGCACTCGTTTATCATGTATGTGCCTCAATAGTATTGCCATTTATATGTTGTGTATTTTTCCAATTATTTATCCATCCTCGTTAAGTCCTATCAGTTTAAATTATATCTTCCTAAATTTCTTTGTAAACAGTTTATTTTAAAGCAGAAAATAAACCCAACACGTTTTAGAAGAAGGTGTGACTGATTGTAGAAGAACCACTATGTTTATTGTAATCGATAATAAAATTAACAAGTAATAATTTTATCAGGAAATAGTTGATTATACATATAGAGACTAAGAACAAATTGAAACAGAAATATGTTTCTAATTGCTTTGACTCAATATCAGACATTCATTGATTTACTGAACTACTATATAAAATCCCCCTGCCCCTAAAAAATAATATTTTAGTAATGTAAAATGTGATATTTATTTTTGAGGTGTGTTTCACTTTGCTCCTAGCTAAGAAATTCCCTTTCTTACCGTATTTAACACTGCCTCCTACCCTTCTACCTTCAACAGACAGTTTGTTCAATGGCTGACCTGGTCAACATTCCAGTAGTCATCTGCACACTTCTATATTTATTAGGTTGTTTCCCCTTCCACAGTTAGTATTTCACAAACACGTGTGTAGAGAAGAGTAAACAATGAGTAATCATACACACATAACACATAAAGAATCTTGTCCAGCAAACTGAAAATTGCAGCATCTTTAAAGCTGAAAAACATCAACTTGAGCATATATCAAAGGCTTAAATTTGAAATTCAATTTTCCCAGATCCTTAAAACAAAACAAAAATTAATCTTGTATAACATTACATTTTAATGTAAACATGAAATAAAATAATGTTAATAAAAACGTTTTTAATCCTGTTACCAATCGTAAATGCTTAGGGTTAAATATAAACTTTACAAAAAATATATTTGTATTTAAAATTAGAGATTCCGCACACACACAAAAAAAATCACAAATACTCACAGGTAAAAAGCTCACAAAGAAAAATGCGCACAAGGATAAATTCCCAAATGAAAAATGCTCACACGAAAAATTCCCAACAAACAAAAATTATAAATCAAGGTTAATTTTTAACGGCATGCAAGTTGGATTGGGGTTTTGTATCACTAACTTTATAGTTTACACTTGTAAAGTGCACGTTTGATTTAGTCTTATGCATTCATAGAGTTTGCATTCACTTTTTGGGGTAATTTTTGTATATATAAAGAATTTTTTTTTTAAATTTTAGTGTCATTTTATGGATCATTTTTCGACCAATTTTATGTCATCAAAATCCTACCCTTGGTACAACAACATAACCAACGTTTGCAAGTGTTTATAATTCAAATAAAATAAAAAAAACATATCAAATTAGGCTTATATTTAATAGTAGTTGTACATTTAAGTTGGATCTACATTCTGGTGTAGTTTGATACTCGAGCACAACTATGATGACACATTGGGAACAGGTTCTGTTCAAGTCTGAACCCGGCCTTACCCCTGCCTTCACATGGTTTGGTCTGTATCAGAAGTCTCTGACCTCTACGAGATAGCAATACTTCAAGCTAAACATCACAAACATATTTAACTGTTTATTTTTCCAATGCCACACGGATCACAAACATATTTAACTGTTTATTTTTCCAATGCCACACGGATGGTTTCTTACAGACATTTCTGGCCTCTGCTAGAGAAGGAATTCATTTATCAGGTAGAAACACCATTAAAGCGAATTCCATTATCCACAATGATAGTATGATTATGTGAATGAATGATTGCCAGCAGAGAGAACATACATCTCCAGCTTAACATGGGTTCTAAACCCCGCTGGGGCCTTGTATTCCTCACTTTCACAACGTATACACTTTGTCATAGGTGAAGGAAGGGTTTGCTATTCTGAAATATTGGCACTAGTTGGAGACGGGATTTGAACACAGAAGCTTCAGCACATAAGTTTGACACCTTATCTTTAGATTCTAGACCAACTTTTCCCTCTCATAAACACAAATAAAATGTTATAAAATGTTATTATGCTTTGAATTGATATATATGTTTTTTTCGTATTGTACTTGTAATTTGACAAAGCGGAATAAAAATATTTGAGTAATTTTGCGTTTAATTTAGCAGAAATAAATTGTATTGTTCGTGCTAGTAAATAATTAAAATGACTTAAAAGGAAAGAAAATCACGTTTTAGATTAGTGTAGGCCTGTAGGGGGTTGACCGTTGGTCACTCTTAAAGTTTTCTGGACCACGTGAGTTTGGCGAATTTTTAAAAGGACCCTTATAAAAATAATTGGGTACCCCTGGTTTATATTGTTGAACGTGTCTTGTAGTGAGTGATTTAAAATGAGTACTAAAGTGTCATCAATGATCCCACCAGCTGTAAACTCTAGCAGTTGTTATTTATTTTCTTGCAAAAAACACGAGTGTTGGCCAAGATTCATCGTCAACTGTACGAGGATTATGGACCAAATACAAAAATAAATGGTATGACGCTAACATACAAAATTCTCATCTAGTGCATTATTTGAAAATTCAGTCATCAGTAAAATACACTTTAACTACTTTCTAACCCAAAAACATGTAAATAATATTATTTATAATGTAAAATACTCCTTAGAAACCCATTTGTAACCAAATCCTTAAAACCAGTTTTAAAATATTTCATATTTTTGAAAAAGCAGATATGGGTAAGCTACCCTTAAATGACATTTTATTCCAAAAACGAGTTAATAGTGTTATTCATCATGATAAACACCCCCAAGATACCAATTTGGATGTAAATCGTTAAAACGGTTTTTAAAATATTTCACAATACATATCATTAAACTACCCTTATTCTAATGCTTTCCCAAAACACAAATATACCACATTTTTTTAGTGACATACATACTACAGACATCAGGTTAGAACAAAATCGTTAGAGCCGCTTTCAAAACAATTTGAATTTTCTAAAATTACTCATCAGTATACTGCCCTTCAACTAAGTTTTACCCAAAAACCAAATATAAGGTGTTATTTCACTTATTTGGGAGGTCAAACATAGTCTATACACCAATTTCAATCAAAGTCATTAAAGCCATTTTCGAAATAATTGCAGTTCATAAAACACACTCACCCTTAATTTAAGGGCTAGGTTCAAAATGGGAGAAAAAAATCCAGAGGTATAAGCCTATAAAAGTTAAATATCAAGTTTGAGCACATACATAGACTGACAAGGGGACTGACAGGATTGTAAAATGTAGTTTATTTTCTTCTTTTATTTGTTTTTAATTTCAATTGTATTTTTATCACGATTACAATATTTTTTCTTTTGATGAGAAAGTAAAAATAAATGGGGGCATTTGTGTCTATGGACATTTTTCTGTGTGTGAACTTTGAGTGTGAGCTTTTTTCTGTGAATATTTTTTGCGTAAGCATTTTTCGTGAGAGCATTTTTCGCGTGAGCATCTTTCTTTGTGGGCTTTTTTCCGTGTGGGCTTTTTCTTAGCGTGAGCTTTTTTCCGTGTGGGCATTTATGGTTGTGGGTTTTTCTGTGCGGATTTTCATGTGCACTTCTTTCACTTGCGCTTTTTCCCTAGAATCGATAAGAACATGGTAGCCATGCTCGATAAAAAAAATGTCCGCTTGTTCTTTATTGGTACTTCGTCCAACTGTTTTTCTTAGCACCAAACTAATCTGATGGGGTGTGATGTTGTATCTGATGTAGCTGCCATGATGTGAAGTGTCTAGGCCTACTAGTTGACACCTAGCATGTGTTGGCGTCTTAGTGTTTGTACTGGTAGACACACAACACGTGTTGTCAGAGAGGGAATGTTTGACTTAAGTTAGGATACTACACTCTATACTACACACAGGCACAGTAGGACACTAGGGTTTTCAATTGTCCTCAATAAAACATACTACCAATCTATCACCCTGTACTGTCTTTGAATATAAAAGATGGGGTAATGTATACTATGTGAGCTTTAGGCCATCAATATGTCCATATAAAAGTATTGTTGATAAAATAAGTTTACTGACTAATGGATTGGAAGTTTATAAATACATATTCAAGTAATGCCATTCTTAATTCAGGAATTTATTCTATGATCCGGACTAAGATTGACTTACCCTCATCTATTATTTGAACGAGAGGTGTTTTCTGTATAAAATATAATATATAAACTGATAAATTGCGCCTAGGTTGCTTAATTATATCCTAGCCAGGCTATCCTTAATTAAAATCAATGTAATTACATTTTTTTCGATTACTCCCCTCATTTGCTCTTTCTATAAACTTAGTACCAATCGAAAGTACAGGGCATAAGAAAAAACAAAATTGGTTGCTTATCTTTTGCTTGGTCCCATTACCAGGCTTCCTGGTATAAACAGGTGAGTTTGTATTATTAATTTACCCTCATCTGTTATCTGATGAAAATAGATATCAAAATAAAGGTAATTTATTTGTCAATACGATGGTGTTAGGTTGCCTAAGCAAGAGTTGCCCAGACTCGCAGTTGTCTAGGTTTTAAATATCAATGTTTGAGTAAGAGAGTGGGGCGTGACAGAGAAACGCTCCACGCAGTACTCCATGCAATAGAGAAGGACGCAGACTGACAAGTGTCCGCGAGGCAGCCGTTTTCTCCTTGCGATAGACAAAGACAACTCTACCATCATGAATATTGTTTGGAGTAGATAATATGAATGTGTTAGTATTCAATATATAATCAATATTCATAAACGTGTTTCGTTGTTTATAACCTCTATTCGAGTGAAATGTTTTCAAAGTTAATTGTTATAAAAAAATTCAAAAAGTGTATTTTGTGTGGGTTAAAAGATTCTGTAATTGAATTTTGACGATGAAACATTCGAAAAATGTTTCTTAAAATTATTGTTTTGACAAGGACAAAGTTTTAAGTATAATGATGGTTCGTTAACTAAGTACGGTAGTCAGTAAGTTGAAAATTTAGGTTATCATTCATTGTGTTACAAAAAGTTACTGTACTAAGCAAAAAGTATAATGAAGAGTTTATATATTTTAGCAGAAATCATGAAGTATAACATTCAGTCTTAAAATAAGATTACACAATTTTTAGGAATTTTCTTATTGGTTATTATCTTGAACGTGCCAGATATTCGAGGCTTACTGTTATGATTATTTGCAGGCACAGAGATTTTAGTCTAATCCCGATCAAAAAAGTCCGTATACTCGTTCAAAGACTTTGTATGTATATTAACAGTGTAAATTCATAGTAACATTATATTCAACTCGTTTAATTACTTCATTAGGTTTACTTTTTTGGTACATCCAAGTACGTCTAGAGCTGACCAAAATCCAAAATGTTTATATTAGGGATGGGTTGTGAAATCACAACCTGCTCTTTTGTCACTGCTCCTCTGAAGTCACATTCACAACCTGTTCCTGTCAGACTAAAGGAGCTGTTCCATTTGGTCCCTGGTCCATGGATCAAATACATGATGTAACAGGTCCGGAGTAAACTTGTTCCTTATCTCTCTGTCACAGACCCAAAGTAACCTTGCTCCTTGTCTCTGTAACAGACAGCGCTGGAACAAATCCAAAGTAACCTTGCTCCTCGTTTCAGTCACAGACAGCACTGGAACAGGTCCAAAGTAACCCTGCTCCTCGTCTCTTTGTCACAGACAGCGCTATAACAGGTCCAAAGGAACCTTGCTCCTCGTTTATGGCATACAGACAGCGCTGTAACAGGTTCAAAGTAACCTGATCCTCGTTTATGGCATACAGACAGCGCTGTAACAGGTCCAAAGTAGCCCTGTTCCCGTCTCTTTGTAACAGACAGCACTGTAACAGGTCCAAAGTAACCTTGATCCTCGTTTCTGGCACACAGACAGCGTTGTAACAGGTCCAAAGTAACCTTGCTCCTCTCTTTGTCACAGACAGCGCTGTAACAGGTCCAAATTAACTTTGATCCTCGTTTCTGGCACACAGACAGCGTTGTAACAGGTCCAAAGTAACCCTGCTCCTCGTCTCTGTCACAGACAGCGCTGTACAAGTCCAAAGTAACCCTGATTCTCGTCTCTTTGTCACAGACAGCGCTATAACAGGTCCAAAGGAACCTTGCTCCTCGTCTCTGTCACAGACAGCGCTGGAATAGGTCCAAAGTAACCCTGCACCTCGTCTCTTTGTGACAAACAGCGCTGTTAACAGGTCCAAAGTAACCCTGCTCCTCGTCTCTTTGTCACAGACAGCGCTATAACAGGTCCAAAGGAACCTTGCTCCTCGTTTATGGCATACAGACAGCGCTGTAACAGGTTCAAAGTAACCTGATCCTCGTTTATGGCATACAGACAGCGCTGTAACAGGTCCAAAGTAGCCCTGTTCCCGTCTCTTTGTAACAGACAGCACTGTAACAGGTCCAAAGTAACCTTGATCCTCGTTTCTGGCACACAGACAGCGTTGTAACAGGTCCAAAGTAACCTTGCTCCTCTCTTTGTCACAGACAGCGCTGTAACAGGTCCGGAGTAACCTTGTTCCTTTATGCTCCGGAGATATTTTGGAGCAGTAGTACAGTAGAAAGGAAGTGAGAGCTTTGTGTTATTGTCAGGACGCTGAGATCAGGTCCGGAGCAACTTTACATATCTATTATATAGGTCTAGCTTAGAGTTGGTTTGGGGAGTCACTAGTGAGTTTTTAAGGGGAAAGCTTTCGTAGTACAAAACATTATTTCCACAATACAAGCACAGTATGTAATATATTCTCACAATAAGTTGTTAACGTTGATGAGTGACCTTGAAAGGACCCAGTTGGTAATCAAATTATTTAAGACAAGGGTCAGCACTCTACCGACTAACTGATTTTGTCTAGCCCACAAAATATTTAGCAAACACACATTTTGTTCAAAAAATAGACTTAATAGCTAATAACTAATTGGGAAATGTAAAATTGAACTTTTTTTGCTCTACTTTATTTTTTGCTTTACTTTTTTTCAAATTAACCAAACATTTTTTTAAAACCCCATAAAGCCTCCAATATCAAAAAAGGTTGCCAGCCTCTTGTCTCTGGCTTCACTCTCGCACTATAATGGACTGCCAATGATAGTGAATTTAAAGTTCGATTCCGGTTGGATGCACTGAGGGTAATTTTTCGTAAACGTTCCAACTCTCATTCCAAACAAAAATGTGTGCACTTCCTCTAGAATAAACCATCTTCCTCCCTAACACATTGGCGTAGTTGCATAAATTTGCAAAACCCGAACGGGCAGTAGACGCGGTGCTAAAAAAACTAGTCTGGGACTAGGTGCGAATACTGTCACTGTGACAAAAAGGAGCAGGTAAAAGGAACAGGTCCAGTGGTGGAGCAGTAACAGATTGCTCCTGCTCCAATAAAGGAGCAGTTTTTCCCATATCTAGTTTAGATCCTAATAGTGATCGGGGTGACCTGGTGGTCAAGGGGTAAGGTGTCAGACTTCTGTGCTGGTGGCCGGGGCTCAATCCTCGGTCCCGGCCCAGAATTATCTGATTCCCAAACCCTTCCTTGACCTCTGACAAGACGTGTATTAATCACAACTTGTGTAATGTGGGGAATGCCAGGCCTCCACCGTGGTTCGGATTCCACGTTAAGCTGTAGGTCCTCCATTTCATCTCACAATCACTCTACCACTACACATTAGCGTAAGTGCGTATAACCCGAATGGGTAGTAAGACGTGGTTCTAACAATAATAAAAATAATAATAATAATAGTGATGGATCACTCGTGAACGAGTCATTCAAATTTAACGATTCTTGAACGAGAGATGTGAACGAACCACTCTCTCTTCGTGAGCGAGTTGTACACACCACCATTACACACTACAACACATGTCTGATACATTGACCAATAGGCCAACAGTTTTTACTACACACTTCTATTATTATTTATAGCAAATAAACGTATGCACGTCAGTTGTACATTTAAATCAAGAACTTAAATCAATGACATAAATAGTCCTATTACCCTAAATATTACACCCTACCGCAAGGATGCATCAGGCCCCACTCCCCTTTTTACCCGTGATCATTACTTTGTTTCCATGTGGCACTTTACGGGAGACATCATGCATTAGTTTGATGTTACTTTACATCTCTTCTTCTCACTCATACACTATCACCAACTCGCTTTGCGTTTTCGTTCTATGTTCGGTTTGATTTAGCTAGTCTTGGCTATCAACGTATCGCATCTGCACTATTTCAAACCGCCCTTCTTCGTTGAGCTTAGAGAGTTGTCATTCACCACTCTTCTGTCGTTCTCAGTTCGTTACTACGAAAAAAATCAACTATATATGTTTATTATCGTTATTAGATTGCAGCACTGCCCACAAAATTAAACTAACTATTTTTACTAACATCAATAGGCATAATTCTGTGATTTAGACACTAAAGGCTATATACTAAGGTTAATTATTATAAATAATATGCGTAAGCAATAAAATTAAAGAATCAAACGCAATAGGCTTCGTATAAATTACACTTAAATCCTAATTCGTTCATCAGTTGAAAGGGAAGGGACAGATTTGCACGCTCGGAACGGGAATTGTGAGAACTATTTACCGGTCGCTTGTCAAGTAAGGGAAGGGAAGGGGTGAAGGGATTGGGAGCGAGCCAGCCGTGCGGTGAACGATCTGACTCATATGAACGACTTTTTTGAATGAGAGAGCTTATGTGAGGAGCTAGCTCGCGTCAACGAGCTGAACCAACCCATCACTAGATCCTAAAGGATATTCAAGTACCACAGATGACGAGAGGGAAGAGAGTAATACTTATGCAATAACTTCACTTTCGATGGATTTGAACCAGGAATTAAAATAATGTTAATTTATTTAATTACTCTAATTGTCATTGTTTTGTTAATACATTTATATTCCAAAAAATAAGTTTAATTCAACTGTCTTAAATTTTAGCATTTCAAAGCTTATTTAGCTCTTATTGATATCTTATTAGTGCAATAATTTTTTACTTTAAAAAATATATATATTCATTTAACTACATAAATCTTTACAAAACGACTTAAGACGCATTGTTGTCATCTATACGCATTGTTTAATCAATTTTGTTTGAAACTCAATTTTTTTTTAAATTTGTTCAACAAATTATTTGCTTCAGATGCCGTCATTTACATCAACTACACGGAATTCGATTTACGAGGCGCTTGATTCAATATCGACGATTCCTGACCCAACAGAACCGCGTGAATAGTCAATATTGAATAACAGTTAATCAGAATTGACACAAACTATGGATTCATCAGCTCCAACTCTTCCATCAGTGTCATAGACTTCCCGTAAACCAACAATATGCCTGTTTTGCATCAACATACAGAAGAAAGTGGAAAGTTGAAGCTTAATCTTATATTTCCTCAGTCGGAAGAAACGGTACAACAAATAAAAACAACAGCTGAAATTTTGAATGATTCTAAGATACTTTCAAAACTTGAAAACCAAACTATTGCCTATCACACGACCTGTTTCTCTTCATATCAGGTACACATGAAGCAGCAGACCGAGGAACATGTTGATTCCAGTTGGCATGAAAACAGAGAGCTGCATAAGCTTGCTTTTGATTCTCTTGTAGATTTTATTATGAGCGAGATAATTGAAAATAATAAGGCAATGTACTTTGCGCAGTTATTTTCAAGATATCAAGCTATGATATTGGTGTTCGGAAGGTGTAAAGTGAACCCCGATGACATGGAACTTTACCGACCCGAATACTTAGAAAAAATATCTTAAAAAAAGTTCTGTGATCGTCTCACGTTTGAAGCATCTGTTGGACCACATTGTAAAAAAAATTGTATGTGACAGATATCGACGTATCTTTAATGGCTAATAGCACAAAATTTTGGAGACAAAAGATAATCAATTAGAAGATGTAGCCTACTTTTTAAGGAATTGCGTAAAAAATAACGATTGCAAACAGCTGCCGAGTCGTTTAACTGCTGATGGCATCATTCACGGAGAATGTGAGATTCCTGAGAAATTGTTTGAATTTATGTACAATCTCATCGTGAGACCCCACGTTTATCGTAATGATTCAGAAAAAAAAACCAGTCAAAATTACGTCATTGTGTAGCGATATTATTTATGCTGTTATAAAAGGTAGATGTAAACAAGCGAAAAATATCACCCTTCAACAGGCTATGAAGTCTTTAACGAATTTTCGGCAAGTTATCACGATTCTCAACAGATATGGCCATACTATTGGGTACAATTTGGCTGAAGAGCTTGAGACAGAGATGACTTATACAGTAGTCCAAAATAGTAAGGTAATACCAACCAGCATCGATGCAGTGGATGGCTGCAGCACTCACGTAGTGTTTGACAATTTTGATAGCTTCGTTGATACAACTTCAGGAAAAGACACCATGCATGACACAGTGGGAAATATTTATCAATTTCCTCGTGCGGAAAATGAAGATCCTGGTGATAATGAAGCTACGACTTCTTCAACTCTTCAGCTTCATGATGACAAAGACGAATATGGATGGACCTTCTTAACGTAAAAGACGACGTTTCAATGAAATTTCACAAGGAATTCAACCATATTCGACAAAAGTGACAGCAAGTATGCAGCTGCTTACCGTTGATTCATTTATAAATGCAATAGAGGTATGCAAAGGTGAGACAGAGATAGCCATTGACAAAGATATACTACAGATAATATATTTGTCATGAATTTATTCTGTTCCCATAAGGTTTGGCTACAACGGCATGATTTCAACTGATTATAGCAACATTCAAAAAGTCGAGTATTTGCCTCCAATATATTCACCCCCAACGTTTTATGAAATAGTCAATGAAACGCTCGTCATGGCTAATGAAATCGCTGAAAAGTGTCATCAAGAACTGATTATCGTCACCTATGTTTTGGCCATAGCCAAAATGACAATGCAGATTCAACAAAGTGAAAAACCTAAATTTAATAATAGTTTCATTAATTTAGGAAATTTTGACGTGCAGATGGCGTTCTTTAAAGCGATCAGGAAATATATAGACTCTAGTAGATTAGTAGACGTATTGATTCAGGCAGAAGTATTAGTAGGAGTCTCGAGGAATAGCTTTTTATATAGCAATCACTTTAATCATTGCAAGCGACTACACCTGCTGATCGCAGCTCTGTTACAAATACTTAATTTCGATCAGTATTTGTCTACAATTAATTCATCTATTGAGATGCTGGATGAACTGTTACAAACGGTTATGGACACTGAATATAATTATAAATTTTTTGACACCAGCGAGGGAGATGAATTACCTTATTTTCTGCATCAAATTTTGAAGGGCTGGAAAGAGCTCTGCAAAAATACTTTGATGGGTTATCATGGGAAAACGGCTCAATATTACTTTCAGTATTGTGAATTTATCAACCTGTTCCTTCAGTTTTCAAAGAGCGTCCATTGGAGTAATTTTTAACTTTACTTGGACTCTATTTTCGAAATTTACGATTTGTTTTTATCATTAAACCAGCCTAATTATGCTAGATACTTTATAACCTACTTGAGCAACTTGATCAGATTGCAGATTGAAGATTCACCTCTGGTTTCATAATTTCGTCGATGAGCATTTGATATCAGACGTACAAAAGCCAATTTTGCTAGGTCACATGTTGGCTTGACGCGAGGTCAGACCATCAATGCTGATGCCAGTAATCAATTGGCTAATAATCTTTGTGCAGACTCTATATCTGCGCGACAAAGATGGGCTCTTAATCACATTATGAGGACAGAAATTTTGACTGACGTCAAAGAGAATATTGGCTTATAGCAAAAAGATGAAACTTATCATTCATTCCTTGCAGAAAAGTCGAATAAACAAAGATAAAAAAGTATCCACATTATAATTGAAGTTATCAAAAACACAGTTAATCCTTTCGATAATAGTATTGATTAAAACATTTTGTTCAATATTTCGACTGATAAAGCAGCATCTTCATGTGTTACTGATTTCCTGAGTACTGTTAAGTCAGTAGGCAACCAGCAAAAATTACATTTCATTTCTGAATGCTGTTCAGTTCCCGGAAGATTTTAAAAACCGATACAACTAAACAGAATCTTTGATTGTACATCACAATGCGTCACTAAACCTCAGATAAGCAAGAAGGTCCTTCTTAAAATGGAACGAGACATCTTTGGCCAACTACTAGCAATTAGTGTTGATAAAAAAATTAGCATAGAGCACTGTTTGATGTTTCCCCTAGCACCCGTGATGATTGATCTTTTCTCTTGTACTGGTGAAATGTTGAAGACGGATAAGTATACGTTAGCCAAGATAATAAAGTCTCAAATCGAAATGATTGAGCCAACACAAAATGACATTGAAATACTAGAAGGTTTTTACTTCTTGCATTTTGTCGGATCCTCCATGCCACAAACATTTGATAAGATAGCTGAATCTATCCTTATAAAACTTTGCTCAACTAACGCTTCTTAGATGCACATCATATTTGACCGCTATTTAACGCCATCAAACAACAATTGCAAATGCCAAAATTGACAGGAGTTTGATATTCCATACAGAATTACAGGGCCTCTGCAACCCAGACCTACCGATTTTTTGGGAAGCCTAAAAAATTACCGTTATAAGGAGGTTTTGTACCATTCTTGGCTAATTACTGGGAGAATGAAAATTTGGTATCAATAATCAAAAAGAAAAAAAAATGTCAACATGGGGAAGCAGATAAACGGATATTGTCTTATATATTCAAACCACCATCAAGCTCCAAAATTTTGGAAAAAGCCACTGTTACTGACGTCTTGATAATGTTGCTGGCTATTATGCATATAGTTTTAGAATTAAAAATTTGGTTAGCAGGTTCAATGACCAAGAAAGGCAATAATAAATATCTTATTTGCACGAATTGTACAGAATTATAGTTAAATTTGGGATCAGCATTATGCCTGAGTCTGCCTGATTTTCACGCATTCACTCACTGCAATTTTACAGTGTTTTTTATACAATAATTGAAAAGTCAGGCCTTTTAAAATATTTTCAAAAAACTATACTGTCAGAAGATTTTTACATCATTAACGGATGAAGCAGATATTTTCTTCGAAGAAAAAAATTGAAGTTGTTCAGGAGCTTACTGCTCTTATCTATGGCATCAATCATTGCACAAGTGTGAATGAAGGCAGATAACTCACTTTTCAAACAAATTTATGCGACTTAAAAAGACAACGAACAATTTATGAAAAAGATTAAAAGCTTCGACTCTAATTTGATCCCACCATGCTGAAAATTGTTAAGCAAAAAAATGTATGCACAATTTATGTCAATTCAGTGTGGCTTAATGCAACTGATCCTTGTTGTGCAAAACTACGTCCTGAGGATTGCGGTTGGTTCATAGATGGCTATTTAAATCCAACATGGTCCGTTGGTAACCCAACGCTCTGCCAAGCTGACGACAAATTGCGCGCGTCAAACAATGAGAATAATGATGACAATAGCTTTGAATTGGATTATTACATTTCAACTTCTGACAAATCAGATGATGAATAACTTGTTGTAAACCGCATCGATGGCGTAGTTAGCTAAAGCGCTAGTCGTGTTGAGCTCGACTGCTGAGTACGGGGAGATCGAGGTTCGAATCTTGGTCGGGTGGACTGGGGGTGTTTTTTCCTAAATGGTTTTCCACTCTCCCTTCACACAAATGCAGGTTCACTTCCTTTAAACCAACCTTCCCAATTCCTAATCCATTAGAGTAATTAGTACTTAAAGCATTTAACCCGAATGGGTAGTAAGACGCGGTGCTAAATAATAATAAAACTTGTTGTAAAAAAAGTTATAACAATTTTTTTTCATTATAAAAAGTTTGTCTTTAATTTTTTAAGTCTTTTGTAAAATATTTATTTATTCAATTTTATTTTATGAAATGGATACAATTTTGAAGGTAAGTTTGTATTATTTATATATTATATATTTTTATATTCTAAATAATTCTGATATTATCTACTCCAAACAATATTCATGATGGTAGAGTTGTCTTTGTCTATCGCAAGGAGAAAACGACTGCCTCGCGCACACTTGCCACTCTGCGTCCTTCTCTATTGCATGGAGTACTGCGTGGAGCGTTTCTCTGTCACGCCCCACCCACTCTCTTACTCAAACATTGATATTTAAAACCTAGACAACTGTAAGTCTGGGCAACTCTTGCTTAGGCAACCTAATACCATCGTATTGACAAATAAATTACCTTTATTTTGATATCTATTTTCATCAGCTAATAGATGAGGGTAAATTAATAATACAAACTCACCTGTTTATACCTGTAAGCCTGGTAATGGGACCAAGCAAAAGATAAGCAACCAATTTTGTTTTGTCTTATGCCCTGTACTTTCAATTGGTACTAGATTTATAGAAATAGCAAATGAGGGGAGTAATCGAAAAAATATAATTACATTTATTTTAATTAAGAGTAGCCTGACCAAGATGTAATTAAGCAACCTAGGCGCGATTTATCTGTTTATATATTATATTTTATACAAAAAACACCTCTTGTTCAAATAACAGATGAGGGTAGGTCAATCTTAGTCCGAATTTTGTACTATTTGTTTTCACCCAATTATGAAATAAACAGAAAGTTTATTTAGATAACTTTTCTTATTAGATATTAAAACTTTAATCTATTTGGATTAAGGTCACCCGACCATAAACATTTCACTACACAAGTTTAACAAGTGGATAATTACAGGCTATGTTTAGTGATTCAATAATTTCAAATAATTATAGTCCTCGAGTTAAAAGGGTTATTCTATGATTTTTACATACTATTGTTAGTATAAAGTAATTAATGTACGGTGATGTGATTCATTATAACTAGACATGCATATGAGTGTACACAATCAAATATTTATAATAGGTTATAATAGGTAGTATTAACATTATTAATGTTAGTAATATTTATATTAAAAAAATGTCATTGTGTACATATGAATGTCTAGTTATACTAAATCACAGCCCTATACATTAATTTTCTACCCTAATCATGGTATATAGAAAGCATAAAATAACAAGTTTGACCCATACGTGGACTATATTATTATCTGAAATTATTGAAGCATTATTTATAGCTTATAGCTATACACTGGTTATAATTGTGCAGTAAATTTTGATGGTCGGATGACCTTAAGGTAGCAAAATTAATCACATAGGATAACTCGAGCTATCATGATCCATTTCACATTATATAGATCCCCTTCGAGCAGTCGCGGACTCTAACATAACACAAGAGGTCGTGTGTTGTAATTTGTACAGTGCTTCTTTTTATAAATTTAATTGACATTTTGATTTGATGAGTTGTTCCTTGTTGTATCACATATTTATCTACTTTAGTTTTCAAGATTAAAGAAAAGGGCAACTAAACATTTTTTTAACTTGAGTTTATTATTTCAAAATTTTAAACCTAAGAAAATCACATCAAAAACATTTGAAACTTTATGATTTTTTTTATCTAAATACAAATACAAAATACCAATAATAATATAATAACCATTTTAAGATTGAAACAGTATTTTTTACAAATGTTTGCATATCCAAACTAATATCAACCAAAGTCTTCATTTACATCAAAACTGTTATCAGATTGAACACAGAGCACACATGGTAATTTTAATGTTAGGGTGGTTTTTTTCGTAGATAAATTGTCAACATGTTACATTCCAGCGTAATTTAAAAATTTGTTGGTCTTTCTCTCAGTGGCGGATTTATAAATGGTGCGTCCTTAGGCACAGTTATAATATGCGCCCCCCCCCCTCCTCCTAA
>CABFVX010004455.1:0-23823 GCA_902151425.1 Timema shepardi | reverse complement strand
GGGAGGTTCTTTCCACGATATCTAAGATATTACCTAACAATTAGCCCACACTTCCAGCTTGAGTGATATACAGTCGGTACCCCAATACATTTGATAATTAACTCATTAACTCTGTTTATGCTTACTTAGACTCATAAAAAAACATGGTGATGTGGCATTAAACATCTAAGTAATTAAGTACCCTTTTTATGGCGACATATACAAAGTGAACGTCAAAGTAACTATGAGAGAATGCCAACCATGTCCCTTTATATTGGGGACAATTAGCTCCAATTAGAGCATCACAGTTACAGCTTTGGATGAGAGTATCCACGCTCACGATCAAAATTTAACATAAAGGTATACCTAGGTAGTCCAACAATTATAAGCACTACACATAGGAGGCCGTCTACTGGGCACCAAATATAAACTAGTCTGAGAGATACAAAGGCCACGCATGGACAGGCCATACTATATAGAGTCAAATTGAGGAAACCAATACAATAGAATACAGGACAACATTACGAAGGCCAAAATACCCAATTAGGTCATCAAAAAGTAACAGCCACTCCCAACTAAAGAGTGGTGACGTTCCCCTCGGAACTAAACAGAAATAATAGTTACATAACAAATCCAATGCTAATTAGCTAGTTAGTATTATTAACACAGCTAATAGTAAGATATTAATGCTTCCAAAGATCTCTCTAGTAGGAGCGGATAGGCCGCATAACATGAAACAATATATGTTCTAGGAACTAGCTTGCCCCAGCTGCCTGATGTAGCATCTGCCTGAAACCAATTAAACTGGTTCATGACAAATAAATATCAACTATCCTGGTGATTGGCTCAAAATAAACCAAGCACTTAACAGCTCACAAATATGCATGGCTTATAATAAATAAACCTACCCATGGCTAATCACAGTACATATTCAATTTCATAATAAAAGATACAAGCCAGGCGAGCATTAATCCAAACCAAACGTTGACACAAATTAGACAGGCAGGTTACAAAACAATCAGTGCATAGGCTGACTAGAACTTGACAATATACATATTTTATAATCTCCATCTAGAAGAAAGAGAGAGATAAAAAATGCACTTCTAGATCACATGTTCTTATGGCTGGGTCTCTTGTGGTTTGCCCTAAATATAGCGTCGATTATTATATATATATATTGAATATCACTGTGTACCACCACCCCACCCTACCCTCGGTGATGGGATAATTAAGCTGGAACAATACATAGATAAATCTAAATATACGAGAAATAACAATATGAAGATAAGTTTAAATAACAATGATTTAATGGACGTGCAACTGTACATGATATATAAAACATCATAGGTACACAATCTCAATGAGTACAGTCTAGAGCCTTGACTTAGTCAAGCGAGATATTTGGCTAGGCAAAGACCAAAGTCTTAAAGGCGTGAAGCGTATGAAGGTCAAACTTGACCTCATTAGGAACCTAGGAACAATCCGTTAGATTAACATGTTTCCTGGTAGAAGATACAGACGTACGTATCGTGGTATGGAGCAGATTAAAGTTCTGTTTCCTAGAGCGACAACGGTACTACAGCAAAAGAAAATCCACAAAGAAAGAGCAAGATAAAAATTAATGGTTAAATAATCAACACAAAGAGCCGTGCCAGGGGGGCGGAAGCGACCCACAGGTTGAAAACCCCAACAGGAGCTTACCATAAACAAAATATGAAATATATTTATATATCTCTTACCGCGGGCCAAACCGGAGATGCAGAGGCGGCCCACAGGTTGAATACCTCAACAGGAGTTCAATATAAACAGATATACCTAACTAGGCATCATTCCAAGGCCCTCGAATTATCAGAGGTATCGTTTCCCCAGCAAGCTACCACTGAAATGGGCAAATGGTCATACAGGTTATGACGTGGGATACACTCCCATTTTACGCCACTGGCCCGAGGAATCAGCAGGGAGCTTGCGTGAAGCGCAAGATCATAACATTTAAACTAAAGTAACGGCAATAGACTTTACATAACAAATTCGGCCGATCCTCAGAATAAATATTCCCTAAACACCTAACCATAAGTATTCCTTAAACACCTAATAACTATTATTTCCTAAAAATAACCTAACAGATATCCATAGGCCAGGTTAGTCTCTATTCCTTCTTTGATCTGTAGCCGTCCATGTTACTTCCTCCGGTAGAGCTGACCCCTCGTCATAAACAGCATGGCCATCGCTGTGCAGATGCTTAGTTATTTCGATTTGTGATGTCCGTCTCGTAGACTATCGGCGATAGCAATCATGTCGTTGCCAAGCTATTCCTGGATTTATATAGCGGTAGAAGCGAAACATGCCGTGTCAGTCTTTCCGGAAACTCTGGCCAGTGGAGTGCAATATTATTGAGTGCCGCGGTCCCGCCACTATTCCAATGGCATCTCATCCGATGTGGCCGGGATCTTCCCATGAAGTCACCACGATGTTGGTATGTAACGCTGATTGTTATGTATTACAGGACTAGTATGTAGATACGTGTGTTTATTCACCAATGTTTAGTTGCTTCAATCTTTCTTTATATTCCAAAAGGGCCGGACAGGTTTAGCCCGTTACAACTGGTTTAAACAATAGGTTTTACTATGTTTTGGTTTTTAGCACCACGTCCACGTCTTATTACCCGTTCAGGTTATATGAATATGTACTAGTTTAACTAGTGTGCTAGGGGCGAAAAAGGCCGAATTTAAAGGAAATATACCCGCATTTGTGGGCCACCAATTGAATATCTCGGCCTTTGAGTCTTAAGAACAAGTGGCCACTGAAGTAAGTTTACACCGTGTTGACTGAGGTGGGTACAACTAAAATGTGAAACTTGGTATTCTATAATGTCTAAGGAGTCAAAGTGTTGCCTTTCTATTTGGGGAGAATCCCCAGGATGGCAAGACCTGTCAGTCAGGACTTAGTGGGAGTAAATTAGTATTTTTCAAACTAAGGCCTATTTACTGTATGGGAAGACCTACACACATGTCGACTTTTGTGTTGCTTTGGCACCTTGTCGGGATTACTTGTGGTCGTGACGAGCAGGATTGGTAAATCAGGGATGAGTGTCTCATCCCTCCCTCTTAGTGGGTGAAAGAGAATGCTATAAAAAATATAGCCGGGTTCCCGAACTCACGATCCCTCTATTCCTATCAATCCACAGATTTATGTTTTCCTTGCTACCCCAACCGAGTTCCATAAGGTCCTCTCTCACCATCGTCCTTCCTCAGGTCCTGGTCTTGACCGAGTGTGAAATCCTCTCCTTATTCAGTTTCCCAAGAAGGCTATAGTTTTTCTCCTACAAATTCTCAATGCTATCCTTTTCTTGTCCTCCTAACCCTCTTACTGGAAGGCCACCACAGTGATTCCCATTCCAAAGCCAGGCAAGTCTCCCCACATCTTTTCCTCTTACCGTCCCATCAGCCTTCTCTCCTGTGTGAGCAAGGTAGTGGAGTGGATAATGTTTAAACGTCTCTTTTGCTGGGTGGAGGATAACGGTCTTCTCCCGGATCATCATTTCGTGTTTAAGGCCCGCCAGTAGGATGTCTCTTATTTTCAACTTTAAATTTATTTATTTTTTTGCGCCAACACCAAAATAGGTTCCAATTAATAAAAAAAAAACATATGTGAAAAATTTGAGCTCAATCGGATAAAGAGAAAGGTTGCCCTTAGGCCCTCATATATCAAATAATCGTTCAATTGTAAGAAAGTATATTTTATTTGATTATCTTTCAAGTTATTTATTACTAGCTTTTGATCGTGGCTTCGCTAGCGTTAATATAGATTTTGACAATAAATTCAGGTTGTTGGTCGACACAGGAACTATGAAAAAAAATATGAACTTATTCAGGTTGTTGGTCAATACAGGTAGAGATAAAGAAAAAACTACGCAATATAAATCAGCATTAAGTGTAGGAGTAGAAAAGAAGTAGCGGAGTGTGTGTCAGTAGAGTCGTAGTTTATGCCTTGCCAAGAATTGAAGAGCCCACTCCATCTTAAATTTTACCTACAGTTAATTAACATCCCTTATTTACCCCGCTTGCTATTGCCATTGCAATCATGGGCACAGAATATATCATTAATTTAGGACGCTCCTATATACTATGTTGTATGTCCTTCCATTTGGTGCAAATACATACAAATTCTGTGCATTGGACACATGCGATCATGCTACATATAGCTGACCATGGGAAAAACATGGCTTTTATAAATGCACCCATGCCACCTGCAATGTTTGTCCTTGCGACTTGTTAATAGTAATAGCAAAAATAAGTTTAATTGGAAACTGGAGTCTTTTGAATTGAAATGGTAGGTCAGTGGGGATTATTGGGATTCGAGGTATGATTACACGTTCCCCTTTTCCCACACCTGTTAAAATGGTGGCACAGATTATATTTTACCCTAATTGTGTAATCCGAAGCCTCGTCCCATTATATAATCGGGGTGAATTTAAATTTCGCATAAGCATAACTGGTACACCTAATTTCAATTGTAGTTTATGCGAGGGTACACCCGATAGCTCCAGGGAATTTAAAAACTCAGCGGGATATGAAGTGCTCTGTTTTGTGTCCATGATTGTGTCTCTTGATAAATACTCTTTTATTTCTACCTGCACCTCTTTCAAAATGTCAGCTTGATTTTGTTAACAATTTCATTTTTTGGTGCAAGAATTGCTCTTTCACTCAACCAGTGATCACAATTAAAATTTAGTTGTAAGTCTGGGTAAACTTTAGTAATGAGCTACACATCATTTTACACCAAATTACAGAGTTCCCCTGTAAGTAAAATACAGCCTTCAGCATCCGTGGTCAAACGTCCATCGCCAATTTTCAATAGTGTATCTGCGTAATGTCCTGAATCAACGTCATTATAAAGGTGGACTCTCATATTCTTTGTTAGGCAGAATTTATTTAACTTTTGCCGACAATCTTGATGACTTGAGACAGGCTTTGATTTCATCTGCATGTATGCCCCTCTGGATCACCTTTAGAGTTTGTCGGAATTCACCAGCTAGTAAAACTACCATTCCTCCCATAATATCATTACTGTCTCGCAAGTCCTGAAGAGTTCGGTTTAATACCTCTATAGCTCTTTTTGTGGGACATCGTAATTTTGTCCCACACTAAAAGCTTACATTATCGTAGCATCACACCTCGAGAGCTATTTTTGCTGAAATTGTAGATGGGTGACTCTTCCTGTGAAAGTGCAAGATTTAATGGCAATTTTAGAACGGAATATGCAGTACGGCCACCGTTCAGTAGTGTAGCTGCTATACCGGAGAAAACCATGGCAACAGCAATTTTCTGGTCTTTTCTTATGAACGCCAATAATAAGTTCAGCAAAAACGTTTTCCAGGTTCCTCCCGGGGAGTCAAGAAAGAGGAGTGACCATTCCCTGATTCTACTTGACATTTTCGTCTGATTGTCGAGGGCTTACCATTCCAAAATTTTGAAGCTTCTTCCCCGTCATTGTCGAAACCTTGTTTTAAATTTTCGTCAGCGCTTCGTAGTAGATGTGCTAATTAAAAGTCATATCTGCATTTACTTGCTGTATCCGCCGCAAAATATCTTCCGCCATGTACTATTTGTTACTATCCCACAGTGTTTGATGATTGGAAAGACCACAAGATATGAGGGTTGCGTAAAGTTCCCTGATTTTGTCTGGTGATCGGCACTGCACGGCTTCCTTCATAGTTTCATCCCAGTGGTTATCATTCTCTAACAAACGTAGAGCTTCACATGCTTCTCTATATGTTCCGCATTCATGACCGTTGACAATTTTAAGGCCTCTGTAGCTAGTTGGACCTCGAACATGATTCAATAACATGCGAAAACAAAAGCATTCATAGTTCATTACATGGATAGTGTAGACATGACCAAGAGCGTCTGATGATTTAACCCCTCGCAAATCTTCAACAGGCGTACCTTGAACGTGGCATTTCCACTCCTTGTTTGAGGTGTTCCATGTATAATAACGGGGGACTTGGGAATACAATAATGTTTTAGCGAAAGTAGCTGTCTGACAAAGCTGGAAAAAGGTAGTTAATGTGGTTTTAGGAGTTGATAAAATCCTTTCCTGGAAATTACTCTCATTAAAGAAAACCCGCTGTCCATTTTCTAAGTGTACGGTAAGATGTGCAACAGTCGGATGTCTCTCGTGTAAGGGTAGACCAAGGAGCCGCCACGCTGCCTCATTACTACTGACATATCGCCTTGTATGAAAGGTTTGTACTTCATTAAGAGGTTGCACTACACCTTCGTTACGCAGATTGAAGATCGTCTGATTCCTCACTTTTTTAATATATTTGCAAATATATTTAATAGCACGAACAGTAGTTGCAGGCTTCTACATTAATGTGGGCATTAAATATTTTACATAGAATGGGTGAATACGAAACAACCCAGATATTATCAAAAGTTTGAACCACCCCACTGCGAGTCTGAATCGTAACACTTCTACCACCATCTTCGGGTGCCCCTCGTCTGTATAAAGGGTAATGCTTATCACTGTGCACTGTTTCCTTTAGCAGCTCTCGGGGGAATTTTTTTGTACATTTTCCATTTTTAATGCAAGGTGATGCTGGATTGCGTGCCCCACAGGGACCATAAACAATGTTTATGACTACGGTATCGTACAAATCCGTATCTTGTTCTGGATCCGGAATCTCGGTGCTTATTATGTTATCTATTTGGTTGGGACGAAACTTTTCTTGCAACCAAATAAAAATTTGCACATGTGGCAGTCCTCGTTTCAGCCATTCAATGGAATACATGTGGCACTGGACGTTTCCAAATACTTTTCCCTTTGTAATAACATTCATTAGTTTTTGGACCTTTAAATGAAACACGCGGGCAACTAAGTCATGTTGGTCAGTAGCTCTTTGCTCGGGAATAAGCTCTTCCATGAGGGATTTCAGGTGAAAGTCACGAATAGGTCAGGCCTGCCCTAAGTCCACACATAGGCGAAAGCGTCTTGTGTGTATTCATGCAGATAGCGGGGGCTGTTCACAAAAGTAGAGGGAAGGTTTATATTATCATTCGCGCTAAACGCATATTACAGGTGAATGTAATTTTCATCTCACAGTATTCTTCTGGTTTAAAGAAATGTAACGAAGACGTTCGCTCTCTACTTTGATGTACATATATACTAAATATTGGTGAAAGAGCTGTCTTGACCGCGGAAGAAGTTTAAAGTCATTTTCTCGAAGCATCATGTGATATCCGTAAAAATCCATGCATGAAACATTTTTATTGGGAACTGGCTGTTTTATAGTGGGATTAATGAGTGGAATATCAAAATGGTATCCCGACTGTACCTTGCTAAAAATTAATGGGTACTGCAAATCATCATAAAACTTATGAGTATTGGCTACGCGTGTAAGTGTAGTATCGTGCGCTCGTAACACTATGTCTCGTGAAGAGAACTGGTCGCCACTCACCAGGGCAGAAACTTCATTAATTGTGGGTGCATTATAGCGCCTCTCATGTTCACCACGTGGAGTTCGATCAGCATGGATAACAACCTTAAAATCTTCTTGAGGCCAGTTCTCTATTGCGTGTTTTAAAGGTATTTATCAAAATGTTGTGGTTATGTAACATTCTTTGAATTTTTAATACCGTATCTCTTTCAACTACTTATGTATGGAAACGACGGTTTACTTCATTTTCTCATCACCCATAAAATAAACTTGCAAGAATTTATGCGGTTCGTTCTTTGTTGAAAAAAGTGAACCAATTTAATGATATATTTGACCTTGTACGGTAAAGTTTGGCGAAAACCCGGGCATTTTTATCTCCTTATCTACTCTAAAATATGTCATTTGAAAGCTTGAGTTTTACTTTCTAATTCTATTTAAAAAGTGTCCGTGATTCATTTGCATCATATAAATATAGAGTTTTCAGAAGTTGTTGTGGTTCTCCAAGTAAAGGAAGGGAAACTTTGCCATTAGAACAACAAATCCCTGCGGTTTCATTTTTCCATTTTAAAGAATCACAAAACTGTCATTTCTTATTCATCAAACCAACAACAATCAAAGTATGATTTTTGTAATCATTTAAAGGATCGAATTCAAATCCAGAATTATTAAATACGGACCAACGGTTACGCATAAAAGTTATTCGGTGTTTGGTTTGAATTTCTGCAAGAACGATTATTCTCGCCTGCGACTGTTCTGTAGTTTCTGTGACTCTAGTGGCTGCCTGCCACTGGGCTTGTTCTTTTGATAAAATTTGTTGAGTGTTCATTTTATCATGGTGTACTATAAATATAAGTAATATGTTCCTGGATGTTTAAATAGAACATCTATTAGACATAGAATTCCAAATAAAGATGAAACAAGATTCTCCATCTGGAAAAAAACTTATCTGTAACACAAAACTTGAAAACCTGGACATTGAAATTATTCGTACTAAATTTACAATTTGCAATGAGCATTTTAAAGACGAATGTTTTGGTCTAGGGACTAAATGATTGAATGTATATTCCATCCCATATTTACAATTTCCAAGTGGGGGGTGGGGTCTATTATCGTGTATTGTATCGGCCAATTTACGAATTAAAACGGTGACAGTAATAAATTAACGAGAATGCATTGCAATTAAATCAGTCAACAATTGATTTAATTACTTTTGTTAGTGTAATTAAATGTTAGTTCTCAACATTTAAATAAACCAAAGTAGGTAAACTTCAATTAACTCTTGAATCAAAATAATAGGGCCTATACATTTGAGTAATTAATGTGCTTTAGAAGAAAAATATTGGTCCATAAAAAGGCCCCAACACAGACTGTGTACATAATCCGTAAGAAATCCCAAATATGAGCTCAGTGTTAAAGTTTTTACTTATTTTAGTTTTAGTAGTTAGTCACTCTTTGTCCATTATGAGTGACTAGATGTATATAGTGACTTTCTCCATTCTGAATTAGGTAAAATATTAGAAATAGAGCTCATTTAGTGAACAAATACAATGGGATCGAGAAAACTGGCTTTGGTCTGATTTTCATTTTTCATTAAACGTTAAAATACAATACTTAGAGAAATTGCCGTTATTACCTCTAAATGGTTACATATCACACTTTTTGCCGACTTGAAGGAAGAAACAAGAGCTCCGATCTTTTATATTAAAACTATTTTGACCCAAATAAATAAAATATTGCTTCAGTAGAAACATGGAATTAAATCTTTTTCACATAGTACTATCAACTGCTGTTGTTGAATGTATGTAATTAAAATGAAGGCATTATCTCACAAACTTTTTCATTCATTTAAAAAGTTTCTTAGATAACGTCGTTATGCTCTTAAGATATATTTAAAAACTGTAGGTATCACCATGTGAAGAAGAATTAACTCGTATGTTTCTACTGAAGCAATATTTTTAATATGAAAAATAAGCAACGTTCTGCTTTTCTCACGTCCCCTACATCCCCACCTCAAATGATTGCCATGGAAACTGAAATGGTGATGCTGATAGTCATTTGTTCGTAAGAAGTGTCTTTATCACCAATATGGCTCATATTTTTGTTTGTGTCCAACTTTCCCTACAGAATACCTTACCCAAATTATTCTACCAAATATTTTCTCGTTAATTTTTTAGAAGAGGAGTTATGTCCACGGGGGCAGAAGTCCCTCCAAAGTTAAATTTGTGTGAAGTGCAGTTTTTCTGAACTATTTCAGTGAAGAAATCCCATCTATCATTTTTAGGTTAGCAAAAGTCCCCCTAAAGTATTTTTTTTAGAAAGCGGGCAACACACTTTATTCTAACTAGTTTAGAGAAGAAATAGCATAGCTATCATTTTTAGGTGAGGAATTTTGGTAAGGGAGCAGGAACCTCCCAAATACATATATTTATTTTCGTAAAGTAGATTTTATCAGAACAATTTGAGTGAAGCTATCACATCTCTATCATTTTTAGGTGAATTACGACAATGGAGGCAAAAACCCCAAGTCGAATTTTTATTAAGTACACTTATTTTTTATTTATATTTATATACGAGTATCTCCTCATTTTTTCTCATTGGTTTTGTGGGTTTAAATGCATCTACTGGGTTGACATCGAAACTGACGCTTTTAGTCGGTTGTTACTGAGAAGTACATAAATATATCCTAATTTATTATAATATTTATTTAAATATAAATATAATTTTTATATAAATATATAAAATCATATACTTCTTACTAATTACTGACCAAAAGCATATGTTTTACATATTTAAAATTTTACATTATATATATATGCGTGGTATGATTCCTGATTTTAGTTAATAATATGAAAGTAATATAACGAAAAAACACGCCAACGGGCAGGTTTGACTTTTAGTACCGCCTACAACCACTCTTAGCGTTGAAAACTGTTAATACTCGATACGTAGAATATATATATATATATATACACTATCCTTTTTTTATGAACATGAACTAACGGTTTATTATTTGAAAAAGCTTTTAAGACCACTCCTATGACATTCTACTCAAAACTCTATGTAAAAGTTGATCAACCTTTGACATTTTTTAGTTGCACAATTTGCCGCTATATGAGAAAGCGTTGTATCGTTGCAGATAGTTGTGACGTTTTATAACAACAGCTGTTTAGATTTACAATATTTTATTTCTGCACAATGGCTTTACATGTCAAAAATAATAGTAGATGTAAGTTTCCAGATTGTTTGAATACTGACGTGTCAATGCGTACACGCCCTCAAATTTAGAGAGATATCTGGTTAAGAAAAATTTAAAGAAAAAAATCTGATGGGTTTTGTGGAAAACATTTTTGGCCAAAAGATATTCTACGATAGTGGATTGTAACAGATAGCGATGAAAGAATTTTGCAAAAGGGAAGTGTGCAATTGCTTTTTATAAGTAAAGATTAGTTTTTCTTTTAATTATTTCCACATTGGTTGATCAATGTTTGCAATAAAAATATTCGGCTAGATATCAGTTATAACCACTCCTATGTCGTTGACTACTTGTGTGGTTATTTATAACAGTGAATTTTCTACTGCCTTAACTATAAACATTAATTATAACCCAAAATTAAAAAACGTAATTGGTGATGGTGCTCTAGAACTGATACAATTAAAATATTCTATTTTATCAAAACAGCAAATCTTTAAGAAATTGATATTACCACTTATTCTTGCAAGTAAACGTAAATCAAATGATACTATAATTATATTTGGGTATATTTAATCTAATTTGATTTTGTAATATTCATACATCTCATTAGAATCCAGACCAAGGGGTTAAACGACAAGATTTTTATTTGAACTCTATAGTACTATGTTTAAATGTTTAAATCAATTTTTTTAATAATAAAATTATATTGAAACTGTATAGACTGTATTCAAGAACGAAATGAGTAAGAGTGAAAGGCGAGTTTTATTGATATGCCTCGATATTGAGCCTTCTGCAATAACGTACCCTCTAAGATAGCTAATTAACACCACTTACACTTTCAAATAATATTAATATTTTTTAAATCCACTCAAAAATTACAATTCTCATTCACTCTTCACCTTTGCTTATATTAATCTCGCATTCTGCCATATCTCTTTATTAAGGAAAGACTAATTTTCGTATTCAAACAAATGACCTTAAATATTACTCATCAGGATTAAATCAAAAATCCTCCAAGATGATATGAGCTATATGGTAAGACAGATTGATGCCTTATATCAAATTTAAATTATCCTATATCAATGAGCTAATGATTAATTGTAATTTGGATGCTATCAGTTGCTGTGAGATATTCTTTTTATTCACTAGTTATCACATTTGAGATAAAATGATGTAACAATAAAAAGGGGTGGGGGGAGAAAACAGAGATCCCTATCATTAAATTTAGTAGCTCAGTTGGTAGAACACATAAAAAAATCCGCAGTATGTAAAGAGGAAGGATATATAAATATATTTATTTTTATGTTTAAATGTTTAAATCAATTTTTTTAATAATAAAATTATATTGAAACTGTATAGACTGTATTCAAGAACGAAATGAGTAAGAGTGAAAGGCGAGTTTTATTGATATGCCTCGATATTGAGCCTTCTGCAATAACGTACCCTCTAAGATAGCTAATTAACACCACTTACACTTTCAAATAATATTAATATTTTTTAAATCCACTCAAAAATTACAATTCTCATTCACTCTTCACCTTTGCTTATATTAATCTCGCATTCTGCCATATCTCTTTATTAAGGAAAGACTAATTTTCGTATTCAAACAAATGACCTTAAATATTACTCATCAGGATTAAATCAAAAATCCTCCAAGATGATATGAGCTATATGGTAAGACAGATTGATGCCTTATATCAAATTTAAATTATCCTATATCAATGAGCTAATGATTAATTGTAATTTGGATGCTATCAGTTGCTGTGAGATATTCTTTTTATTCACTAGTTATCACATTTGAGATAAAATGATGTAACAATAAAAAGGGGTGGGGGGAGAAAACAGAGATCCCTATCATTAAATTTAGTAGCTCAGTTGGTAGAACACATAAAAAAATCCGCAGTATGTAAAGAGGAAGGATATATAAATATATTTATTTTTACGTGGTCCAGTAGAGATGGATATAATTACAAGGAAACTTACCCTTTAAAGTGTATCCCCAGTAATCCCTGGATCTGGACGTGAAGTACTAAATACTAGTGAATTAAAGGGGGACCGCCAGTAAGTGGTGTGATACACACAAAAGTAGTATTATTCTGACCTTGGAAGAAAACAACACAAAAACAATCTCACCAGAAGAGTTGAACATAAAGTGTAAAAATAAATTTGTCAAATAAAACCCTAAAAAAAATTGTTGTTTTTTATCTGTAAATTGAGAAAAAAGTCTTATGGTAAACAGAGGGAAATTTAAAATAACAAAAACTTAACTAATCTGTGTGTATATATATTTTAATTGTGACAGTTGTAAATAAAAAAAATGTCCTACCTATCTGGTACCGAGATAGCATACAACTCTAACCAGTGATTGCTGTGGCATAAGAGCCTTTAAGTAACTGTTTTAACAAGTTTTTGTTGGGTGTTGCAACAAATGAGTAGTCTTGAATTGAAATGTTAATTTAAAAAAAAGAAACATCTTACTCGTTTCCCTGCTGACTTGAGGTGAAGAAACAAAAAAAAATGTAGACCATTTCTTGATTAAGGCTGTATCACTCACATTCTTAAATAAAAATTAAAAACTAAGTTGCTCATCTTTCTCATGAGTTCCTCTTGTTTTTATATGAAAAAACCCAGGTCCAGTCTTCAACTCCAGCCAGTGCTTGTAGATAGAACAGGAACTTTATCCCATAAAATAAACTTGTATTTGGAATCACATTTTCTTTTTCATTAAAAAAAAACTAGCTCATTCTTCCTTATTTTTTCCTACAGTCATTGTCACGGTAACCCAAAGCAAAGAAAACCTTGGGGGTTGCAAAAAAAATGATAGTTATAAAGAAGAAGAATTTCACTGCTCTTGAAAAAAGATCAAACAACTAGTATTTGGATAAAAAAAATCTTAGAATGATAAAACAAAAGAAAGGTAATAACAATAAAAGTAAAAGTGATTATGAAGAAAAGCTCAAAGGTAAAGTACAATGACCAAGTCTTAAGTTAATTCAAATTTAGCGCCTCTGAAGTAGTAGACGAGGTAGTTTCTTAATATGCCGCTAGGTTGAAGCTAAGTCCAGTTTCAGATGTAGATTTATTGATAGTCAAACGGAGATGAATATTGGAAAGAAATATCGGGGTTATAGAACAGACAGGAAAGAAATATGTCAGGAATATATAATAAGAATAAAATAGTGGTTACAAAGTTCAGTAGTAGATAAATAGAAAACAAATAATAATTTAGTTGAGAACGTAAGTCAGCGTAGTTCTTATACGTCAAGGGATGTAACATAGAGAAATGAATCTTAATATTTCGCCATCCTCATGAATACATGAATTAGGACGGAATATTGTTACAGTAATTACTGTCTAACAATAAAATGTAGCTTGGAGGTTCAAACTTATCTTCCAAATTTAAATTGCACGCGCGCTATTCCGCAACGACACTGACTCCATTGGGCTTCAATGTCTGATCACTGAAACTAAAGAGTAGCCAAACCCGTATATCTTATATTCATTTATCTATGAGCATGACTAGCGGTTTATTATTTGAAAACACTTTTAAGATTAAATTCATAAGACATATGTCGGCCTTATAGTAAACTACTAATAATGTAAACAAACATGAACGTTTTGACGCTAATAATTGAACTCCATCAATAAATGACTTCAATTTAGTGAAAATTTCATGTTTCATAAATATTTCATTTTATTAGTTAATAAAATAGGTATGTTTAGTTCGAAATAACTTGAAAACCCATACAAATAATTAAAATAGTTTATTCATTTCCAAGAAAAATACAGTTTCATTGTTATTTGTTACCTTGGAAATGTAGTGAGAACACAATAAAAATAGGGGAAAAAATGCGAAATGTTTAACAAAAGAAGATGTATTGGTTCTATACGAACATTTTTAAGGTACGTAAGAAATCTCACGTAAGATTAAACCTCACCTAGTTGGTAGCATAGGTTTGTGGAAACTCTATATGAGGTGATTGATGTGTTCAACAAGTAAGACTAAGGTCCTCGCACACCGACATAGTATCGTACCACTATGGTAGTAGCATAATATCTTGACGTAAGGCACGTGGTTTTCCATTCTGCTTTGAAAGCGGAAAGACACGTACACTACTGTCATGATGGCCGTTGCCCATACCCAACTTCACCCTCTCAAACACCCCCTCCTTTCTTCCCCTCAGGTCAAACCACTCGGTGAGGTGGTATTGTTATTTTGAAGAGGAGCTAATTATTGCTGTACAAGAGTATAAATATTGCTGAAAGTCATTTGAGACCAGACCAAACAATCTAAACCAAAAACATTATCTACTAAGTAGGTCATAGGCTTTTACTGACACGATTAAATAAAATATATTATCCTTTAAATTAATTATTTTGACATTGTCTATTGTTTATGCTTCTTAAAAAAAAGGTTTTTATGTAGTATAATATAAACTACAATCCATTCATCATTGGAAGAGTGGTGAAAGAAATTTGTTTATTTAATAAAATAATTCTTAGTGAAGTTTTATTGGAAATTGTTTGATAAACATTATTTTGATTATACTATTAATAAGCAAATAATTATTATATTAAACTTGGGACATTAGTGAATTTAAAACAATGTCGATATTAAAAAAATATTTCTGTTAGCTTTCAGTTGAAAATCTTCCTATATAAATAGACTGTAGTTTAGTTTATTATATATCTAATTTTATTCAATGCATTGAATTCAATTCACGTAAATAAAGTATCAAATCAATTCTGCAGCTGGCTTGCCAGTAACTTGATGCATGGTCTCTCCCCTTCCTCCTTTCAATTACTATTTCTATTCACTTTACACAGATTATCTTTTATTCTTAAGCTTGCTAGCTTCTTATATTATTGCCAAGATTGACTATTGTTCCATTCTTGTTTTACTTTTTGATTAGTAAGAGCGGGTTGACATTTTAAAGCTATCATTCTTAGTGTCTAGAAGGACACAGTATATTTTCTGGTTGAAATTAGATAGTAAGAACAACAATACAAATGTATCACTCATTATAATTAACAAAAACAGGGTGTGGTGGGGGAAACACGCTCTTGGGGCACACGTCGAATTTACGATACAATACTGCTACTGTCCTGGCACCGTACTTATTCGATAACCTAATGCTACTGTCCTGGTATCGTACTTATACGATACCATACTGCTACTGTCCTGGCACCATACTTATACGATACCATACTGCTACTGTCCTGGTACCATACTTATACGATACTATAATGCTACTGTCCTGGTACCGTACTTATACGATACCATACTGCTACTGTCCTGGCACCATACTTATACGATACCATACTGCTACTGTCCTGGCACCGTACTTATACGATAACCTACTGCTTACTGTCCTGGTACCGTACTTATACGATACTATACTGCTACTGTCCTGGTACCATACTTATACGATACTATACTGCTACTGTCCTGGCACCGTACATATACGATAACCTAATGCTACTGTCCTGGTACAATACTTATACGATACCATACTGCTACGGTCCTGGTACCGTACTTATACGATACTATACTGCTACTGTACTGGTACCGTACTTATACGATACTATACTACTACTGTCCTGGTACCGTACTCATACGATACCATACTGCTACTGTACTGGTACCGTACTTATATGATACTATACTGCTACTGTCCTGGTACCGTACTTATATGATACTATACTGCTACTGTACTGGCACCGTACTCATACGATACCATACTACTACTGTACTGGCACCGTACTCATACGATACCATACTGCTACTGTCCTGGCACCGTACTTTTACGATACTATACTGCTACTGTCCTGGTACCATATTTATACGATACCATACTGCTATTGTCTTGGTACCGTACTTATACGATACCATACTGCTACTGTCCTGGCACCGTACTTATATGATACCATACTGCTACTGTACTGGCACCGTACTTATACGATACTATACTGCTACTGTCCTGGTACCGTACTTATACGATACTATACTGCTACTGTCCTGGTAACGTACTTATACGATACTATACTTCTACTGTCCTGGCACCTTACTTATACGATACTACACTGCTACTGTCCTGGTACCGTACTTATACGATACTATACTGCTACTGTACTGGCACTGTACTCATATGATACCATACTGCTACTGTCCTGGCACCGTACTTTTACGATACTATACTGCTACTGTCCTGGTACCATACCTATACGATACTATACTGCTACTGTCCTTGGTACCGTACTTATACGATACTATACTGCTACTGTCCTGGCACCGTACTTATATGATACCATACTGCTACTGTCCTGGCACCGTACTTATACGATACTATACTGCTACTGTACTGGCACCGTACTCATAGATACCATACTGCTACTGTCCTGGCACCGTACTTATATGATACCATACTGCTACTGTCCTGGCACTGTACTTTTACGATACAATACTGCTACTGTCCTGGTACCGTACTTATACGATACTATACTGCTACTGTACTGGCACCGTACTTTTACGATACTATACTGCTACTGTCCTGGTACCGTACTTATACGATACTATACTGCTACTGTCCTGGTACCGTACTTATACGATACTATACTGCTACTGTCCTGGTACCGTACTTATACGATACTATACTGCTACTGTCCTGGTACCGTACTTATACGATACTATACTGCTACTGTCCTGGTACCCTACTTATACGATACTATACTTCTACTATCCTGGCACCGTACTTATATTATACCATACTGCTACTGTCCTGGCACCGTACTTTTACGATACTATACTGCTACTGTCCTGGTACAGTACTTATACGATACTATACGACTACTGTACTGGCACCGTACTCATACGATACCATACTGCTATTGTCCTGACACCGTACTTTTACGATACTACACTGCTACTGTCCTGATACCGTACTTATACGATACTATAATGCTACTGTCCTAGTACCGTACTTATACGATATTATACTTCTACTGTCCTGGTACCGTACTTATACGATACTATACTGCTACTGTCCTGGCACCGTACTTATACGATACTACACTGCTACTGTCTAGGTACCGTACTTATACGATACTATACTGCTACTGTACTGGCACCGTACTCATACGATACCATACTGCTTCTGTCCTGGCACCGTACTTTTACGATACTATACTGCTACTGTCCTGGTACCGTACTTATACGATACTATACTGTTACTGTCCTGGTACCGTACTTATACGATACTATACTGCTACTGTCCTGGCACCGTACTTATACGATACTATACTGCTACTGTACTGGCACCGTACTCATACGATACCATACTGCTACTGTCCTGGCACCGTACTTTTACGATACTATACTGCTACTGTCTTGGTACCGTACTTATACGATACTATACTGCTACTATCCTGGTACCGTACTTATACGATATTATACTGCTACTGTCCTGGTACCGTACTTATACGATACTATACTGCTACTGTCCTGGCACCGTACTTATACGATACTACACTGCTATACTGCTACTGTCCTGGTACCGTACTTATACGATACTATACTGCTACTGTCCTGGTACCGTACTTATACGATACTATACTTCTACTGTCCTGGTACCGTACTTATACGATACTATACTCTACTGTCCTGGTACCGTACTTATATGATACTATACTGCTACTGTCCTGCTACCGTACTTATATGATACTATACTGCTACTGTCCTTGTACCGTACTTATACTATACTATGCCAGTGTGCGAAGAGCTTAAGACATTACTTTTACGTTTCACTTGAATCGATCTGAAGGATCCGTTATTCTGTGGGTGCAAGCCATGTCACATTTTCCATATTATTGTTTTTTACTTTTTCTTGAGACCTCGGAGAGACAGTTTTGTGAGCGTCAAAAAATAATCTAACTTGAGATTTTGATAATAAATGTCGATGTTTCATGACCCCATGAAACAAACAAAAAGTTGTATTCGCGATACCGTCTGTCTGTAACTCAGACTAAAGGCGAAACTATCTTACTGAATGGGTTAAAGCTTGGTATCTGGGGGATTTAGTAAAGTCCCCTGGAAGGATTATTGTAAATAGATAGTTAAAAGCCTGGATATTTTGAAATTTAAATCTATTTTTTAAAATATGGATGTAATGGCATATAAATTTGAAAACAATCTAACTATTAGTAACCTAAAAATTGGGGAATACTAAAAGGGGAATTATTCTACAAGAAGTCTGAATAATTATTTCCAGAACAGTGTAAACACCACAACCTTTGGACTCTACTCAATAAAGATTAAGGCATTAAAATTGTTTAATATAATGCCACAAGAAATAAATATGAAAAAACATAATCTTTATTAAAAGGAAGCTAAGAGGTATATTCTGTAAAATAATTTTGATCAGGTGATATGTGGGTGAAGAGGTATCCGTAATTTTGTAGCAACCAATGTTATAATCAGAGCAGAATGTGTATGTATTACGTGTGTATTTATACCGTACTTTTTTATATAAAGTTTGTTTCTATACTCTTATGTTTATTTGTAACTATACTATCATTGGAGTGAGTGCATCTAAAATAATGTGACTGGGTGAGTACAAATAATGTATATCCTGTATTAGATCTCACTTTCCTAAATGTATGTAACAAGTTAGTGAACTAACCACGACTACATTAGGATGTTTATATGCACACAAGACCATCTTGGCTGCTTTTATAAAAAAATTCTGAGTAAATAACTAACTAACTCAAAATCTAGAAAATCTAAAGTTCTCATGAAAATAATTTGATGGTACTTTACATTGGATAAATTGTCCAAATATCATTATTTCCCCGCAGCTATTTGAGATCCATAATAACTTATCGTAAATTTGTATTATTATTAAAGATACAAATATTTTATTTGAAATGTATTTTTATAAAACGTATTATTTCTTAGCAATAATCAAATATGTCAACTTTTTAATTCAGTTCTTTGAAAATGAATTTGATTGTTTTGCTCTTTAGTGGACAAAGCTATCTCTTATTGCCCAATATATCTGTAACAGTGTTCCTAGTTCCTAAAGTCATGGTGTAAGTCATTTTAAAGTTTAAAGAATGAAATAGTTTAGGAATGAGTAGAATAACAATATAGGATATGTACACGCATTTGCGTGGGGTAAAGTGATAAATATTTCCTGAAAAAACTACCTCAGTACACATAGCCTCGATTATAGCCCGGACCATTTCATAGCCAGCAATCTACTCTATTGAACGAATGAAGCCTTAAGCCTCGTTTAGATATTTAGTAAACTCGGAATATTTATAGTTCGTAAGACCATAGCTATATGTCCCTAAACTCATTATATAGTGTTAATCAATAGTAAATATAATACTTTGAACTATCTATCAAACTCATTGAAATTAAATCGAATTTTGATGTTTGAAATGCACCTAACTCAAATAAGTGGGTTTTGCAATTCAGTCGATCTGTACCTTAACCTAAAGCCAAAACAGTTTGACAAATTTGTTTAAAATTTGACATTTAGATGACATATATTTATACCTCGAGATGAAATAGTAAATTTAACTCTAACCCTAAACTAAGGCTAATTTAATGGTATTCTAATTTTTTGGAACATTCAATATACCTTTATTTTAAAAATTGTTAACAATTTTGTTCAAGATGAATATTGAGAGTGTTTTATAACAGGCTATAAATACTACTATATAGCAGACTTGGCTAATTTGTTTTGCTTCACGTTCTACTTATTTCGATGAGACCAATCGCGAGCTACTAAGGCCTACATCCCCTCCATAATACTATTTATATTAAAAATCTGCATATGAAGATCAAATACAAGAATACTGTCTAAATAGAACGAAATTATAGAAATTTAAGACAATAAATACATATAAAAAGTTTTTTATTATTAATAATAAGAATATTTTTTGGTGTCATCCACCAGGATTCTATACTCAGGCGTGTGCTTTGACAGGGCCAGTCTCAACCCACAAGAAGGATAAGCTATTGCAGTTATACACCATTTATATCCGCTTGCAATAGTCCACTTATATTTTCACCGTATCACAATATTTTTAAATAACTATTGGTCTATAAAAGCAGTTCTAATCTAAGTCTTGTTTTTGAAATGTTCAAAAAGTACATCTGTTATTCCTAAAAATGTGTCCTTAATAAATTCACCATCAATAAAAGGTTTACATTACTTTACAAGAAGGTGACTTACTTTGAACAATGTAAAGATAGCTTTACAAACCAAGTTTTTGTGTCAATAACCTGGATTTATGTTTTTTCAGGTTATTTTTTCTAACTTCATTATTAAGTGGAAAGTCTAACTGGTATTTGCTGTGAAGGGAGGTAAAATGACATTCAAAACTCACTTTATTAAGTATTATCACTTAAGCATTAGAAATTAAACAACAACAATTGTCTTTTATTGTAAGAAATAAATAACCAAGCCCAAGTCTTTGGGAAAATTATAAGTCTTACTAATTTTAGAAGCACTCATTTCTTATTTCACTACATAAGACACTCGCTGTTATTAATGTTACAAGATGCACTGTTAGTGTAAGGCACTGGCCCTTATTAATGTAATTAAAAACCAACCATGTTGGAAAAAGGAGCTGAACGAGGAATGAACCAAACCAACTTAAAAGCACAGCACATTTGCTAAACATCCAGCCACTGGTCTCTTACATCTCACGTCTCATGAGGGTCGTCAACTCTCTGATCCCAAGTGACAGTACACTAGACACCAAGCCACTGGTCTGATACATCCCACGTCTCATTAGGGTCGTCAACTCTCTGATCCCAAGTGACAGTACACTAGACACCAAGCCACTGGTCTGATACATCCCACGTCTCATGAGGGTCGTCAACTCTCTGATCCCAAGTGACAGTACACTAGACACCAAGCCACTGGTCTCTTACATCTCACTTCTCACGAGGGTGGTCAACTCTCTTATCCCAAGTGATAGTACACTAGACACCAAGCCACTGGTCTGATACATCCCACGTCTCATGAGGGTCGTCAACTCTCTGATCCCAAGTGATAGTACACGTGCATGAAATTCGTTGTTTTTCGTCATATCTGTGTTGCTCTGCCTATGTTAGTCATGTGACGTAACTCAGTTAAATATCAACGTAAACTGCAAAATATCTTTCATATATAAAACTAGCGTACGGTACTATAATCGATTTTCAATGATTTGAATATTTCTAGCTCACGAAACATTAATGATCGACCAAATATGATACCACGATCGACGTGTTGGCCAGGCCTGCTGTATTGGTTATATTGACTTCCAGAGAAATATTAATTTAAAAATAGTCAATATAAACTGGATATTGAAAATTTTAATTATTTTTAATGGCTTTACATGAATTCAAAAGTAAAATAAGAAGGCATTTTTTCATTCTAAAAAAAGCGTTTATTTTACAACTAGTTTTTTTAATTATTAGAATAAATTGGTTCAAAATACAGTATATACTAGAAGAATGATCCATATTATGTATTATTCAATTTAATATATTATTTCTAATACAAATTATTTTAGAATAGCCTCTTTTTATTTCTTTATTCTTAATTACACTCGATGATAATGTATGTGATATTGGGTTGTAGCATTTATTGTACACGGGTTTGTTTAAATAAGGTTGTTTAAGTTTGATGTTAAGTAAATAACAACGTTCTCCTCATTGGTTCTAAGCAACTAACTAGCAGTTCACGTTCCTCCCTTGTATATAGTAACACGAGCAAACTGACCAGCTGTCCCAAAATGGGGGCCTGCGGAGAGAAGAAACCTTTAGGAGCCTGTTTGATCGATCCCAGCATCTTGGACACCTGCGCTCCGGAACCTCGATGTAACCATCGTAGGAGCAGGGCTAGCCGGACTCTCCGCGGCACACCGACTCACCAAATGCGGCATTAAGAACTTTACCGTCCTGGAAGCTACAGAGAGGTACAGGTCCAAGTGTTTCTTATATTAAAGAGGTTGTACGAAGTTTAGAAATGTCAAAGTCGAAAGGCAAATTGTTCTCTTTACACTTTGACCCCGACAACCATAATAACCTTCCTAACTTTGAAACATTTTGAAGGAAGGAGAAATCTTCACCCTCTTCGGGTGGTCGAATGTTCTTAGGCATCACTCTCACACTGCTGAAAAAATGAAGATTGGGGTTCGAATACCGTTTGGGTGTTTTTTAAACAGTTTTTCACTCTCCCTCTACTCAAATACGGGTACACTTCCTCTAAGTTCAACCTATTCCACTACTATAATATAGTATCGTAATATGTAGCCTACATGGACATGAGTACAGCTCGGATGCAGACAAAACACAAAAAATACTTTGATATATTTGAAATATCACACTAAATATGACATATTTCTAACATATAGTTAATTTTATAACAGCTACTAAATAGTAATTTAACACCAACTGGTGATTAAATTACATATACTACACAAGAATAGTTGAATTCATATGTGTCAGCATAAAATATCCTCGCATGATTTTGTTTTTCTATCTAAATATTTATCTTTACCAAGATGCACTTAATGGATAGTTAAAATATATATATATATATTCTTTAATAAATACAAATATATTGTCTTCAAACTCACCTGAGACTTTACTTCACATGGTTAAAGCTTCACTTCACAATTTAAAAAGCTACCTTCGCACGACCCATCCTGTTTTCACGTTTATTTTCTATCTATGTCCAAACGCTGACATTATATTACCATATACTGTCGTGTACTTTAGTAAGAGCCTTAATATTTCCTGTTGAAAGATAAATACGGAGATAATAGCTTGACACCTCACAAAAGTTCTAATTATTATTGTTTTATTATTAACACCGTGTCTTACTAACCGTTCGGGCTATACACAAATATACTATTCACACTAATGTGTTAGGAAGGAGGAAGGTCAAATTATAGAGGACTTGTTTTCACATTTACGTGGAGATATAGATGAAAAAAGAGAGTGTAAAACAGTTTATGAAAAACCAACCTAAGTACACTAGAACTGAATTTGACCCCCAATCCCTAGGTCATCAGAAGTCAATTCTATTGCGAGAGAGACACCTTATATACATCGACCACCGAATCTGATCTCATCAAAGTAAATTTATGCTTGAACTTTTGATGAAAATGGGAGGCATGGCTTGCTAAGTCTAATATGTGCTAGTCCCCC